>PVJI01020379.1:0-29135 GCA_004026765.1 Micronycteris hirsuta | reverse complement strand
CCTCTCCCCCCTTCTCTTTTCCTTCCTCTAAGAGAGAGATACCTGAGCCAGCAGGTCAACTCAGGTTACCTCAACAGGTATAAGACCCCAGGGGCTTGAATGCCAGCAAGGTAGAGCAGGTTCCCTAACCTAAGACAGGATCCCAGAGGGTCCTTAAGTCTGGAGACTTTGAAGAGGAACAGGCATACCACATACCCAAATACTTCAAGCATCAGAACTCTCCATGTCTCTTGTCCCTCCCCAGGTGCAAAACTGCCCTGCCTAGGTGCTTCCGGCTCTCTTCCCTGCCTGCCGCGGGTAGAGAAGAGGGCCAGAGGTGGGGACTCTGCGTATACCCAGTCGGGGCTGCACTGCCTGCCCCTTCAGACACCAGCTCCTGCCTGAGGCATGAAGCCCAGGCAATGGCCAGGAGCTTGGCTGGGGCTCTGAGAGCAAAGCTTCTGGTGGGGACAGAGAAGGAAAGGACAAGCTGGTGGGTCCCTGGCTTCTGGCTGATCTGATGCAGGATGTCTCTTCTTAGGAGACTATTTCTATCAGGGTTGGAGGAGACTGGAGCAGGCCTCTTACTTGTCCCTACGTACCCTAACCCCGTAGGAAATGCCAGTTTGCCCTGGAGAGCCCCCTGGCTCCACCGCACCCCCCACCTCCCCAGGCAGGCTGCCCAGGCCAGGATGTGGATGAGAACTGTCAACACACACTCTTTAAATATTTACCCACACTTTCTCTGGGAGGTTCTCCCCACCCCCAAGACAAGGTAAAATCAAGTTAATTCTAAGGAATAAAAGAACCTTAGTCCATCAGCACCCTTCTCTGGCTGTGTGTGTGTACAGTTATGTGGACTGAACACGGATAGAGAGAAAAGGGAAAAAGTGAGGGAGCTGTAGATGCGCGTGCTGTGTGCATACGAACGAAGAAGAGAAATAAGAAAGATTTGTCCAGTCCTCCCCCTGCACAGTGTGTGAGGTTGTTACACGCAGGGCGACACTGAGGCACACTGGGGATATACACATACTGTCTGTGCTGCCTTCCACCCTGAACAACCTCAAATGCATGCTCACTAACCATCATGCATGCCTGATACACCCCTGCCACTTCACAGATACCGTGCACACATGTGTACACCCAGGCACATAGGAAAATAATACATGATAAGCACACATACATCTTTAGCTCTCTCCATCATGAACAATCATGAACAAATTTGCTACCTATTTTCCTTCCACATCCTGGGGTTTAAGGATTGGATGAGGAAGGAGGGCAGTTCGAAGAGCAGATCTTTTTCTTCCCCTTCCAGAGCCTGGCTCTGGGGATGGAGGAAGGAATGGCAGTGCAAGGGAGGATGGTGTTTAGAGAATGAGCCCCCCCCCATGCTTCTATTATCTAAATAATTGCTGGAGAAAAGGGCCACCCTCAGCCAAATTCCCAAAGGAGATTCACTAATGCCCCAGCAAGAGATGCTTTCACTAGCCCCTGAATTTAGAGGAACCCACCCCATCTGAGTTAGAGACTGCCCAGACTGCGAATCCCAGACCGTGGACCCTGGAGCAGCAGGAGGGGAGGGTCAGAGGAAGGCTGTGCCAGGGCTGCAGGTCTCCCTAGGGTCCAGGATAGTGGAGGGCACGACGGGGGTCTCCTCCACTACCAGAGCATGCTCCAGCCTTGATTCCAGCCCCACCTTCTCTGAGCCTGCTCTGCAGTACCGAGCTGAACGAGATGGGCTCTGGGCTCCCAGCATCTGGGTCACTGGGGACTGTCATAAATACTTTCCCTTTCCTGCCTGGGAAGAGGAATCTCTGCAGGCCGGATCCGCTCTGGGGCCTGCGCCTTATCTTTTTTTTTTTGGTGTTGGGGGGGGAGATATCTCGACAGTTTATGGTCCAGCGAAATCCCTGCCACACAGCTATTCTTCCGGGCCTTTGTGTCTTGGAATGCGACTGTCCCGAGTGTGCTGCCACCACTGCCTGCTTGGAGAGCCCACCAGTCCTGAAACCCCTGGCTGGACTTGGTTTCCCCTTTCAGGGGATCCCTCACCTTTTCTTTCTTTCTTCCTTTCATTTGATTTTTTTTTTTTTTCCTTTTACACGTAACTCGTTGATTTCGCTTCTGGAGTCTGGAAATAAAGAACCTCAAGCAGCCATCCTCGCTGGGGAGTCTCTGTCTTGCACCGCCCTCCTAGGTACCACGGATTTATGTTCGTTTGTCCGGGTCATTCTGCCTTTTTGTGTTAATTACGTGCTGCCTGCTTCGTTCTTATCTCCTCCGTAAAGCGATTATTTTCAACACCCGCCCAACTGAGCCTCCTGAACTTGCTGCCAGAGCGAGGGCCCATCTCCTGCCGCCACTCACAACTTATTTACACCTCGCAGGTGAGAGGATTGATTTGCTCAGAGCCAGTAGGGCCGGCTGGACCCGGGTGCGGGGCCTTCTCGATTCTGCTCCTCGGAGCCGGGCCTCAAATGTCAGAGAGTCCAGGCCAGCCCGGGGCCCCGCTGCTGCCTCTAACATTGAGCAACAGCGCCACCTCGCGTCCACTTGCTCCAATGCAGTCCAGCCGGGAGAAAAGCCAACAGATAGAGCAGGCAGGTCTCAGGCTTGGCCCAAAGGTGGAAAGTGGGAGGAAGGCGTTTCCAAATGGGTGAGGGGAGAGCAGGGGGCGGTGGGGTAGGAGAGGGGACGGTCCGTGGAAGGGAGTTTCCCGGGACCTCTGTTCGTTTTTTTTCCAATAAGTTATCGAAATAAACCTTGTCAAAGGTTTCACACTATTCTTTTTTTCACGCTCTCTTCCCGCATTAAGAGACAGTGCAAAGGAACTGCTGCGATGTTCCTCCCTCCCCCTTCAGGCGCATTTCTGGGCTGGGAACAATTCCACGCACGCAGATGCACGCTCCGAAGCTCTCCGAGACCTCATGCCCAAGGCGCGCACCCTAAATTCCTCACTCCTCTTACCCAGCTGTTGGTTCCGCACCGCCTATTCCGTTGCTGCCCGCTGGACTTTGGGGAGGGACTCTGACTTCTCCCGGCTGTTTGCCCCTGGGTTTGTAGCCCATCCTTCTTTCACGCGCGCTCTCTCCACCTCTCTCCCTCCCAGCCAGTGAGGTCCTGTTCTCCGTGGGCCATAGACAAAACATTCCTATAATCTGATTTCAAAGGAAAGAGTGTCCACCTTATTTAAACCATAAAACAATTAAGCCCAGACGTCTAGCCAGCTCCGCGCTGCTGTTTTGTTCGGCCCCATTCAGAATCCATCGCAGGGAGACAAACAGCGCCATAAAAGTGGCATTTCGGTGCTGCGGAAATGTACCTATCCTCTGCCTTCCCAAGTGGAACAACCTTTAGGGTTTTTGTGATTCTGACAAAGGAGCAGAGGAGAGGTGGGAGGGGAAGATTAGGGTAGGAGGGCGTTTGCTAGCCCCTCTTTCCCCTCAGCTCTCTTTTCTTTCCCCAGATGTGTGGTTGTGTTTTGGCGGTTTTAACTCACAAATTATAATAAATAAAAATCGAAACCAACCCTGACCTGCAGGCAGCTGAGTTGGTACTGAATAGTGGGCCGGGCCGTGTGGGGCTGCTCTGGATCCCACGCTCTCGAGCCCTGAGTCCCTCCTTCGTCCCCGTAGTAAGGCCGGCTCCAGCAGGCTGCAGGAAGCAGGCCTGGGCGGACAGAGGAGGGGAGGCGACGGGGTCTTGGAGCAGGCGCCGGGTGGACGTTCGAAAGCCCGCCAAGCTCAGGGCTGGGAGAGAAGCCTGAGTCCCTGCGGTCAGCACAGAGGCAGAGGGGTACCTTGTTCTCCAATGGGTACGGAACTGAGGCCAGGGTCGCAGAACAGCAAAATGGCCAAGGGGAGGAGTGAGGAAGTGAGAAAAGGGAGAAAACTGCATGCAAAGCACCTTTCAAAAGGACCAACAAAACCATTGCTTCTGGAATTGGGGAGGATGTTTCTTAACCGGGAAAGAGGAGAGGGTGCTTCAGCTACTGAAAAAACCATACAGTTGTTTGCGACTTTTGATTGCCTCCCTCAAAATAGTATCACCACAAAACGTCACCCCTTCCCACCTTCCTCCAGCCCCCTAGATTGGAGAGTTTAATGGAAAGAGTGGGTAGGACATTCAAATGATGGGGAGGAGCTGGTCTCTACAAGTGCCTCACCAGTTCTGTAAGGTGATGCAATGGCCTCGGGAGCTGCACAGGGCCTGGGGTCCCCAATTATTTTCCTTAATGGTGGTATATCCCAAGTATTCAGAGCAACACGCTGCACCCTCTCTAGAATGGGCAGCCTGAGATATTAAAGGGCTATATTTCAGGCAGTCTGAGTTTAATAGTTTCCAGATTGGGGGATTTCCGAGAAAGGGGGCGCCCAGGCAGAGGCATACCCGGCAGCTTGTGTCTGCTTCTGATTAGCAGATGAAAACTGCCGGTTCTGGGGAAGGCACTCTGGGGTACAGTGCAGCTGACCAGCCCCACTAGGCTGTTACACACACATCTCTACATCCTTATACCTGGGGTCCCACAACCACCAGAGAACACCCCACTCCTGGCTAATCCCTGACCAGCTTCCCTGGGCCCTGGCCATGCCATCCTCCAGAAATGCAGCAGCCCAGCCACACGGGATAAGCCTGTCACCCCCAGACCAACATTCAAACTAAACATTAGAGAGACAGAAAGAGACTGAGAAGAAAGGAGAGAGCTAGGAGGTGGAGAGAGGTAGAGAAGCTGAGAATGCACTGAGAAGTAGAAACTAAGTCTGAATCTGATAGTATTGGCGTTGCCATCTTTCTCTGCCTTTCCTTTCTTCCCTCCCTACTTTCTCTCTCTCTCTCTCCGTCCTTTTATTCTCAACACAGTCCCCAGTGCCTGTCCTGTTCCCTGAGGCCTGCTGGCCTTCCTCCTCCTCACCACACACCCTCCCTACGCACCCCCCTCATCCAACCATCCCTCGAAGCACCAGCACACCGCTGCAGCCAGGCAAGAATGCAGCCGGCCCTCACCCAGCACCCAAGCTTCATCTTCACCTATCTCTTATCTCTGATCTTGTGTACTCATAAATTATTACAATTAATTACAGCCAGGGGAAACCGTTCACACTGTGCTCCCACCGCCCCCCAACACACCATTGAGCAACCAGGAAACTCATAGGCAGCTATCGGAGCAGGCACAAACTGCACCCAGGCCTAAGCAGCCTCCACTCCAACCCTGGAGCCCTCACCCCCACCCCACCCTGCCTGGAAGAAGCAGCCGGCACTTGCCCTTCCGAGGTCGAGGGAGCCCCTTGCTGGCTTCAGCCTCCCCCAAAGGATCGAGCACTTGTCTCCTCCACAACAGCAGCCTGGGAGCCACAGGGAGGAGAAATAACGAGAACTGGATGCAGTTGGGTTTCTGGTTTTTTAAGTGACTTCGATATATTAACACAGAGCTGTTCTACCATAACAAACAGAAGCACATTACAGGACGGACGCTGGGGATAAGAGGAAACACTGCTATGTACACGCCTGAGGCGCCGGCCTGCGCCGCTGGACCCAGCCTGCGGCACCGCCCCGGCTCTCGCCCCTCAGCTCCTGGGCTGGGAGTCTTTATTGTGTATGTGTGTGTATCTTTTCTGTACAAAATCTGCACGCAGAGCACCCCAGGTCTGGGGAGGGATGGCCCGGACCAAATATGATACAGGAAAAAAAAATAGAAATATAGCGATTCAAGTACTGGCTTCTCTGAAGAAAGGAGGAAAAAAAATCACATTTGTGTGTGTCATTTATTTCAGTTGCGCTGGAAGAAGAGAACGCGGTTTCTCTCCCCGCCTCCTGCTCTTCGCTGGGTAGAACTAACTCTAAAACACCAATTTCTCAACACTGAACCCTCCCAAATCGCAAGAGTTTTCCTTTTCCCTTTCCTTTTTTTTTTTCTTTTTAAGCCGATTGGCTTTTCTCTATCTTGCTCTTTCCTTTTCCTTTCCGTGCTCTCTCCCGCCTGGGTTGGGGTTTTTTGTGGGGTTTTTTGTTTTTCCCTTGGCTGTGCCGAGGCAGCAGGCCGGGGCAGGGTTTAGGATTGCTCCTTGTCGGTTTTCTCTTTATTCATCTTTTTCATCTTCATCCTTCGGTTTTGAAACCAGATTTTGACCTGCCGCTCGGTGAGGTTGAGAACCCGGGCCACCTCGTACCGACGGTCCCTGGTTAAATACATATTGAAGAGAAACTCCTTCTCCAGTTCCAGCGTCTGGTACTTGGTGTAGGGGCAGCGCTTCTTCCTCGTGGAGCGGGCGTGGATCCAGTTGGCCACGGGGTTGCCTGGAGGGCCGAACACAGGCAGGGGTCAGTGGAGACCCTTTCCAGCCTAGGATCCCTGCCACTCCCCCCCTCCCCAGGCTTAGACAGGCTACCAAAACCCAATAATTGAACCTGAATTTGGACACGTTTTAATGTTAGGGATTTCCCCCCACTCCTTTTACATTGAGCCCCCGCCCATTCTCCTCTCCTCAGTTTCCAGCACCTAAAACTATAGGAAATCAAAGCTATCAAAGCCCCTACAGTCTGGTCCTCAGCTTCAAGAGTAGTAATTTGAGAATATCCTCATAAAAAGTCCAAATTCCCAACCGTTTCATAGGCCCATAAACGCTTCTCTCTCTTGTTTTTTATTTTTATAGCGAGGTCTCTCTCCTCCCCACTTCCCTCCTCCTTCGCCCCCTCCCATCCTTCCAGCCCACGACCAAGTCCTGAAATTTCAGCAGCTCTGCTTCCTGCCCCTGAGGGTGCCTGATCCCCTCGCTGTCCTCTCCAGCGCTTGTCGCGTCCAGCTCTGAGTTCAACCCTGCTGAGGCGAATTCTCAGGGTGATGCTGGGCTTGGAAAAGCCTTCCTCCTCTCCCCCAGAGAGCTGCTGGCCTTGGAAACAGGCTCCCCTATATCTCAGCTTCCCTGTTTGGCTTCCAGTACCCCCTCCTGCCAGCCCCAGGACAGGCTCTGCAGGAGCCAAGCCTCCAATTTCAGGTTTATGGGAGTAGCTGAGGGCAAGGAGGGAAGGCTCAGAGGGGTATAATTAGGCCCTGGCCCCTTATGGGACTGGAGGAAAGGATTTCCTGGAGCCCCCTCCTGGGACTCCCCCAGACACTTCCTCACACCCAGAGGGCTGCACCCCCTCCCCTGCTGTTCCCCTTCTTTCTCCTTTCCCTGGCCCTGCAGCTCCCACCTGCCCCTCCCCAAATACCCTGTCCTTTTCAACACTCAGAAGGCTCCTGTCTCCCTGATTGGAGTGCGTGCATGTGTGTGTGGGCATGTGTGTGTGTGTGTGTGTGTGTGTGTGTGTGTATAATTCTCTAATCTGGGGAGATGTCTCTCCCCACTCTTCATCCCTGACACCCCCATTCTCTATCTTCTCTCCTGCAGACGCCCAGAAGAGGGCTTCCAAGTTTGAGACTGGGACCCCACTTCTCTCCCCTAACTCTGGAAGTCCTGTCTCTCCAAGTTCCCAGGCTGTGAAATCCCCCAGACCCCTCACTCAGGGCTCCCAGGCGAAAAGTCCATGGACCTTCTGTCTTATGAATCTCTGGTGGGGGTGAGGACCCCCCATGTAGGCAGGGCATTAGGGGTGATTTCTGTCCTGGGGGTATTTCCCCTCTTCCCCCAGTGTCCTCCTCACCTCTGCCCCATGCCACTCAGACCCTGAGACGAACCTCGCCCCCACCCTGTCCCCGGGCCTTTCTGCGTTTCTTCGAAAGTAGCGCCCGAGCCAAACAGCCTGGGCTGGGGCTGTGGGGGCAGGGGTCTCTCATCAAAGCCAGCTCCTGGGCGAGAAGCCCCCCTCAGCCCTCTCTCAACCTGGCTCCCTGGGCCCTCTTCTTAGACCTTCCTGCCCCTGAAAGCTCCCCAAGGTAATTCGCTTTTATTGAGTCCTCGCCCCCTCGCCCTCACCCCTCTCCCGCGCTCCCCGCGCCGCTCCGAGGGGCTGTAATCCGGCTCCCCCCTCCCGGCTTCCCCTCCCCTCCCGCGCCGGTTGTAAAGGAAAATTGCTCCCAACTTACTGGGGTCCAGGTCGGCCTTCTCCTCTTTGTGCTTGCTGCCGGCGAGGGCGTCCGCCTCGGGCGAGGGCAGGGTCTGCGGGGCGCGGTCGCGCAGCTCCCCGGGCGAGCCGTACATGTAGTCCGGGTAGCTGCGGCCGTCGCCCGGGCCGCAGTCGGCGCGGCGCCCGGGGTAGGCGTCCGGCTTGAGCGCGTAGTGCCGGCCCCCGGCCGGGAAGCTGGGGAAGGAGACGGCGCCGGACAGCGGCTCGAGCCAAGTCCGCATGTAGCGCGTGTCGGCGCCGAGGTGGGGCTGGGGGCCGTACGGGTGGTACACCACGGACGACTGCGAGGGCACGGGCGCCCACGACGTGCTGAACACGGCCGGCTTGGGCGCGAAGCTACAGGACGGGAAGTCGCTACAGTCCGGCACCAAGCCGCTGGGTCTGGCGGCGGCGGGGTGAGCCCCGGTGGCCGGGAACCGGGACGCGAGGAGGTCTTCATTGTCGTGCGAGATGAGCGAGTCCACGTAATAGTTACTGATGGGCCCCGTCGCCGACATCGTAACGGGGTTTTACATACATAAGATTATTGTATGAACTGTATATGTACTTTTTATCTGCTCACAGAACAATCAAGGCAGGTAATTATTTTTCCAGCCTTTTCCCCGCAGCTCATTGGCTCTCCGGCCCCCACGTGATCGTATTTACCCAAAAATACGGCGCGGATCAATGCGCAGGGGCTTTTTTTTTCCCCTGTTTTTTTTTTTTTTTTTTTTTACCTTCTCCCACCCCCTTCTCTGCTGATCCCCGCGACCTGCGTTTTCCTGGGGGTCCGGGGCTCCGGACCCCAGGCATCGGCCGCCCCCGCAGTGCAGCTCGGGTCTCAGCAGGGCACCCCCTGGCCCAGGTCCACTCCTCGGCAGACGGCCTCCCGCCCCCAGCCGCAGGAGGGCTTCCTGACGGGGCGAAAACGCCGGTCCGGGAGCCGGGGCGCCCGCACCCCAGGGCCGAGCCGGGCGCGCAGCCCCGCGGGGCGCACAGGCCGCCGAGGTAGGTGCAGGAACTATTTCTTGACGTAATCTGTCTCTGTCGGCCCCGACGCGCCCGCAGTGTCTGCGCGAGCCGAGATCAGCGATTGTCAGTTCGGAACGTGGCTTTTAAAAATGCGTTTTTAAATAGTGTGTATGTATGTATTTCTTTCTGGAGCCAGCAGCAGCGAGGGAGGGAGGGTGGGAGGGGACTAGGAAAGCTGGGGTGGAGGGAGGGAATGAGGGAAAGGGGAGAGTCCCTCTGCCACTGGCCAGCTCAGCCCCCCAAATCTGGAGCAGGGGAAGGTTAAGGAAGGTGTTCCGCGGGTGGGAGGGGTAGGACCTCTGGACCTCATACACCTTTATCATCAGACGTCCTCTCTTTGCTTTGGTACAGATATGCAAGCTCCTTTATTTTAAATTTATTGTCTATATCTATTTATCTTTCTTTGCCAGCCTGAAGAAGTGGAGAAGATCTACACAACTTAAGTGGGGCGAACTCATCCCGCCTTCCTGCTCAGTCTCCTTTGCCCCCAATTCCATCTCTGCGACACCCTGCCCCCCCAAAAGAAGTCGCCCCCTGCCCCGGGTTCTGTCTGCAGAGTACCAGGGTGAGAGCGGGCAAGGCGAGAGAGCGACCTCAGTTGTGGGCAAGTAGCTTGTTTTTACGTCCTTCAATAAAAATTTTATGAGGATCATTTGATTGTTCATAAATGTGTCTTTCATTAAATAAAATTGTAGGCTGTTTTGGAAGGGGAAAAAGCAACAGAGAGATGGGAGAAAGCAGCTTCTTTGGGGTCGGACACAGGAATTCTGGAGGAGCAGTGTGGTTGTGGGCAAGAGCTGACAACTAGGATTGCTCCCCCCACAAGTTGGTGGCTACTCTCCTGTCTGAATTTGGGGTTTGGTACCCAGCCCTCTGCTTTCCATCAGACTGTCCCATGGTGGTTTAGTAAAGGTGGGCTTTAGGCAAGCAGGAAATTCTCAGTGTGGGTGCAAAAGAGGGGGCAGAAACGCTGGCTGGTGGGGGGAGAAGAGCAGGTGATCTCCCTAGAGGCAGATGCATCCTCAGCGTGGCAGAGCAGAGCAAGTTTGAAGGAGGGGTGCAATTTCAGGGTCAGAAGGGAAGAGCCCCACTTTGCGGGAGAAGAAATGGGCAGGAGCGGAGGCTGAGAGGAAGGCTCTGAGGCAGCAGGGAAGGACGAGGCTTCCCAGACCCGAGATGCCTGCCCTTCCTTCCCACTCCTGTCCCCAGGAGGGGACCAAATGCCGAGGGGGGCGGCAGGCTGGTTTTCTCCTGTACCTAGGTGAATCAGTCTCCTCTGAGGTGGAGGAGGGCTAGAGAGAGGTGTCCCAGAGAGTGTAGTATGTGTGTTGGGGGGAGGAAAGTTGAGGGTGTGGAAGGAGATCTGAAGTCCAAAGCACTGGTCTCAGCTTTCTCGGCCCCCTCCCCGGTCCCTGTCCCTCACCCTCTCCAGTTCTTTCCCTTTCGGTCAAGCGGGGCTGGGATCTTGACACGGGGGTGGGGTGGGGGGGGTATGTGAGACGTGCCTGGCTGGGGAGAGCAGACCTGGGGCCTCAGCCTCCTCAACCTCGGCTCTGATGATCTCTCCCTCCCCCAGACTGGACTGGTTTGGAAAATCCAAATTACCCAAGAAACAGAATATCTCTTTGGCCTTGATGGAGCTGGGTTAGCTGTCAATCAAAAATTCTCTCTCACTAGTTCAAGGAAAAGACTGGAGGTTCCCCTGCCGAGGCTTTCTCAAAATCCCAGCGCCGCAGCACCTCCCCCAGCCCTGACGGCTAGGGGCCCTGCCCAGCTCTTGGGAAGCTGCTGGCAGACATGTAGCCTTCGGCGGCCCAGGCCAGACTGTGGCCAAGAGGACTCAGGGCACGGAGCCTGAAAGAGACTGAGCCCAGGACAGCCTGAGACAGAACAACTGAAACATAGGGCGCCAGGCCCATAGGGAGGAAGGAAGGAGAGAAGAAAACGGAGGATTAGGATAAAATGGAGAGAGGAGAATTAAAGAAAAGAAGGGAGGCAAGATGGAAAGAGAGAGGAGAACAGGGGCAGGCAGGCATACAGAGAGTGAGACAGAGGAAGGGTGGTGACAGGCCGGACAGGGTAGAGAGCAAGCTGGCTGAGCAGCCATGGCATTGTGCAGTCCGCTTGCTCGCCGGGCCTTTGCTGGGGACAGGCTCCAGGCGCAGCGGCCACTTCTGTCCAGACACAAAGGAGGAAGAGGCCTCCTCTCCTGCCCTTCCCAGCGACCTGTTCCTGTGGGGACACTAGGCCCCTGGGATGTAGAACCCCATTTCAGCCCAGGCAGCTGCCCAGGCAGCTGGGGCTGAGCCACGCTCTAGTGAAGGAGCGAAGAAGACATGACGGAGGAGGAGGTTTCATGCCCTGCTTCTCTTTGCGTCTTCGCCAGGCAACAGGGCCCATCTGCCCCAAGCTCAGGTTTCCTAGAAGAAAGATGCCCCTAAAGACCCTCTTCTATGAGCCTCTACTATTTGGGAGAGATCCTCAGACAGAGTAGTTGCAAACAGATGCCCATTTCTCTCTTACTCTCTTTGGCCACTGCCTTCTTTTCAACTCTTGAGCAGCCTGCCCATCCTGCCTGCCCACCGGCAGAGGCAGCAGCAGTGGGGCAGCCGGGATCACGGGCCCACAGTCCTTGCGGCTGTCAAATTCCCTACGATACTGAGGGGAGACCGTCACCTTAGTTTCAGAGCGTGAACCCATCCCCTCCCCACTCAGGCACAGACGGAGCTGTGGATCAGGAAGCAGGCCTCGCCCACAGACCCCTCCCCACCAATGCCCTGTTTTGCCTGGGTCTTGCTGAGACAGGCAGCCTTGGGGAGGGGGGCCGGAGAGGCTGGGAGCTCCTGAGTTCGCCAGGCCCAGGTCCCTGTTGTTCCACAACTGCATGTGGCTTACACCCCGGTTCTCTGCATTTGGAGGTGGGGTGGCAGGTCACGGCTCTGAATCAGACCTTCAGGCTCCCCCCAAAGCCAGGCCTGTAGGTACAGGGACACAAGGATGTGGAGGCACCAGGAAGGAGGGGCTTGTCTTCCCAGGTTCGCTCACTCCTGCTGAATCACCTGCCAGATCCCAAGGCTCCCTCTCACCCCACCACTCCAATTTTCCTCAGCGCAAATGGGGAAAACCCAAGAGATTGGAGGCTACTGGGAGTCCCTGTTGGGGAGGGGGTAACCCCAGTTTCCGCTAGCCGCTCAGCATTTACTGTGGTTCTCAGAACTCCCCTCCAACCCCAGAAGATGTCACTGGGTACAGGAGAGTCCCAAAAGGGGGAGGAGCAGCCTCACTCCATTACTGCAAACCTGGGCAGCCGCGACCACAACCAAGCTAGCACTACCGTGGGAAGGACAGACAGAAAGGCAAGACAGGTTAGAGTCATCCCCTCCCCTTGCCCTGCACCTCCTTGTTAGTGATTTAAATTCCCTCCGGTTCAATCCACACCGTCAAGTTCGGATTAAATTTAAAACAGGCTTTCCTCAGTGTCCCCAGTGGGCTACCCCAGCCGCCGCAGGCTGAGAGCCCGCTCCCGGTTCGCCGGCACCCGCCCGCGCGGAGGAGGCTGTGCTCCATTTGCTTTCATTTTCCTTCTCCACCCTGAAATGGGCTCATTTCACCTCTTCACTGCCCTCTCCCCCTCCCCGCCCCCTTCTCGGTTCCCCTCTACTTTCCCCCCTTCTCTCGCCCGATCCCTCTTTGTTGGGAAAAACACACCCACACACAACTCCTCCTTGCTAAGGCCTGCGCTGGAAGCAGAAACTGACTTCTCCTGGCCTGCCGCGCGAGGAGACCCGCGTCCGGCCCCCACCCCAGGTGGGTATCCGGGATCCCTACGCGCCAGGAGTCAGGCCCCCAAGCCCAACAGGAGTGAAATCCCTCGGGCCTGTGAACGTGGCCCTCTCAACGCCACGGCCTGCATTCCCGCCGGCCCCCTGCCCTGCCGCCCGCAGCAAACGGGGCTATTTCCGGCTCCCCCAACCGGTCTCGTTTCCGAGCTTGGGGAGTGGCTGCAGTGAGGGAGGGCCCCAGAGCGGAGGGGTGCTTTCTGCCGGCAGCTCCCCTAGCCCTGGGCGCCTTGTTACCTGATCTGTATGTGATGTGTGTGTCGCAAGGAAATTTGCAGTGACTTTGGAGCCCAGACTGAGGAAGCGGAGGTGGCGAAAGGAGAGACAATACGGGTACAATTAAGGGGCCAGAGCGCTAGTCTCTCCCCCGCCCTCCCTGCGCGACTGGGAGCTGTCTGGCCTCCAACCTCGGGGCAGCCCGCGAACCTGGAGCAGGAGCTCAGCCCAGGGCGGAGGGAACCAGAGGCTCTGGCACTCCAGGAGGCTAGACTCAAGCTCCCCTCCAACTTGGGGGCGCAGCAAGCAGCCCCGCTGAGTTGCAGAGAAGCCAATGAATGAAAGTGCACATTCCGACGAATTTTCCCAATTTTTTCAGCCTTTGGAAGGAGACCCAAGGGTTTGGGACATCTCAGACAGCCAGACAGACAGACAGACAGGCAAACCGCATCTCCGGAGGCAGACTGACTCACAGCACGAGTGCGAGCCTAAAATCAAACACAGGTTCAACATTCCCCGAGGCCGCTCTGCCAGGCCGGCGGGCGCCGGTCTCCCTACCTTCTCTCGCCTCCGGGGTGCTGGGCGGAAACCTAGAAGGCTCGGTCTCTCTGGCTTGGTCCAATCCCGCCTCGGGAAGCGCCTTCATTACCTGCTCCTCGGCTCCCCACGGCCGCAGATGCAGGGCAGCCGCCTCCCGCCGGGGAGGGAAGCCCCGGCCACCGCAGCCGCTGCTGCCCGCCCTCCTTCCCTCCCTCCCTCCGTCTCGCCCTCCCTCCCTCTTTCCCTCCCTCGCGCGCTGCCGCTCACGGGGCCCTCCCGCGGGCAACCTGTTCTGGACCAAATCCAGGTATGTCCGAAAGAGTGAAAAAAGAAAAGGCCTCTTATGTGCAAAAGAAAGAAAGACCCTTAATTGCATTTATTTTTCATGCTCTGAGCCTGGGTCGGCCTCGGGTTCCCACGTCCTGGCCACGGCCCTGCCCCCGCAGAGGTGTGCGGGGCCTGCCGCCTCGCCCACTCGGACCGCCGCGCCCCACGCACTGCGTGCTGCACTCTCGGCCGCCGCCCGGCAGCCCCAGCACCACTCGGACCTCAAGGTCCTTCCTACAGACTCTACATCCGGTTGTCCGCCTCGCCGAGGGTCTCCGCCCAGAGCCCGCTCTGCTCCGTCTGCGGCCAAAGTCCACGCTCAATCCACCTTGTCTGCGCTTTCGCGCCGGGCCCAGACACCCCTTCCAGCCAGGGCGCCCACCAGGGCACGCTCGGGCTGCGGTCCTGCCCGAGCTGCAAACCCGCTGCCCTGCACAGACCCACACAAAGCCCCGCGCCCTGACGCTCCCATCCGCTGCCCCCAGTCCCAGCTGCCGCTGCCCTTCACCTGTTTCCGAAAAGGGCCGCATC
The DNA here is from genome assembly GCA_004026765.1 of Micronycteris hirsuta. NCBI lineage: Eukaryota > Metazoa > Chordata > Mammalia > Chiroptera > Phyllostomidae > Micronycteris > Micronycteris hirsuta. The sequence continues at coordinate 14,628 of PVJI01020379.1, read as the reverse complement.
TCCGCCTCGAGGCCAAGCCGTGGGCCTCAGCGGAGGGTGCTGAGGAGCCGAGGTCCCAGGGAAGTCACACAGGATCAGCTGGGCTGAGCCAGAGCCCCCGCAGCCGGCGAGATAATCTCAGAGACCAAGGCTCTCCTTGGTGAGCTCTTGCCTTTTCCTCCTTCTCCCACAAGTCTTAAACACTTACATGCCGAGAGTTCAGCTCTATAAATCCTGCTCCTCTTTCTCATATCATAATTAAAAAAAACCAGTAGGGGAGGTTTTAACTTTTATTGCGATTTCTGGAGTTGGGCTGCGGAGCATATATTAAGTTTACGCTTATGCGCTCTCGGCGGGGAGGGTCCTTTAAGAAATAAAAATCCATCTTAATATCCGCAGACGAGAGAGATAATTTTTTTCCCTCCTCTTCACGCTGTTTCTTCTGAAGACTCCCTTCCAGCGAAGCGAATAAATAATCACCATCGCCTTAGCCATGATCCATGGCCCCAGGGCCCCAGGGCTGACGCTGGCCACCAGACTGGCCCTCACCTTGGCCCTATGAGAACTCGCTCAATTCACCAGGATTCTTTTGGGGTGGACACCCAGACCCATGTCTCAGTGGCCAAGCCCCCACAAGCTCTCCAGCTCTGAAACGGAAATGGAGGCAGAGAGACCCAAAGCCCAGAAGTCCTTCATTGGTGAATTTCGGTCCATCAGGGACCCTGTCTCCAAGACAGGCACTCCCGAGCACCCCGCCCCTGCTTGGGACTCCCTTCATTCCCACTGCCTTGTGCTTCTGGCAGCCTGAAAATTCCGAGACTGCCAGGGGCTCCCCAGCCATGGGTGCCCCCTGCCTGCCTTGCACCGGCTGGCCTTCCTCTCTGAAACCTCCCTATTTCCTGGAGAGCCATAGAGAGATTTGAGCACTTCTGTCCAAGGGAAGAGATCCTCCCACCCCCCCAACAACAACAACAACAAAAAAAAAAATGGCTAAGGGACAGATGGAAAGATAAACTGACAAATTCAGTTGGTAGAAGAGAAGCTCTATTCCCATTTTCTCCTCTAGCCTCCTCCGGGCGAAAAGAAATCTCTTTGTACGAGAGAGAAAAATAAATGAGCAAGCACATAAGAAATCTCTTTGTAAGGAGAGAGAAAAAAATAAAGGAGCATGCAAATAAATATGTACAGGGGATCTGAGAGAGCCTGGAGGAAACAGAGAGGCAGAGACAGAAACTCACACTGACACAAGGTTACAGATATCCACCCCCCCCCCGCAGACAATTGCAAGAATATGGGACTCCATGTGTATGTTTTGTTACAGGGACATGACTTTATTTCCCTGTCTGAAAGTTTATAATGTTTTCATAATCATATTGATTCCAAAGTAAGAGTACAGAGAACCTGTCCTCTTTTTTGGCTTTCTGTTTCCCAGTCTCTCTAAGAACAGGGGTCTATCTCCCCATCTCCTTGACGCCCCCTGCCACGTTCTCTGCAGGCAGAGAAACCTCTTTTGAGAGCTTCTCTCTAGCAACAAGGTCCAGAATTGAGGAACCAAGGGCAGGGAGTGGGGGGTGGGGAGAGGAGGGGAAGAATCTTTGCAAAGTTTCGCATTGATCAGATTCCCTCCCCCCTCCCCCTGGCATCAGCCAACAACCTTCCCAACAATATGGTAATGGTGGGCGCTGGCAGCCTCCATACACCCAGACATTTCCACATAATGCAAAGACAAGCAGCTGCCAGACAGCCACAGACACAACAGACCAAGGCCTATGGACCACAGACAGCTAAACGGAGACCAGAGCTAGGTTTTTGCCCTAATGTTTCCCATTTGAGTGTGTATGTGTGTGTGTGGGGGGGGGGGTTCTACTTGGACTTGATGCTTTCCTCTAACCTGCTAACACCCTAAATATGCCCTTCACCTGGGAATGGAGCTATAGAGGGAGAGGGGAGGTGACTGAGCTAGTGCTTAGAGGTCCCCAACTCTTGGGACCCTCAAGCACCCCACTTTTCTAAGGGGAAGCTTCTGCCCCAGCTGTCTGGAGGCATGGTTTTTCCTGGGAGGTGGCAGGTAAGAGAAATAACCCTTCCAGAGACTCCCTTCTCTTTCTGCGCTCTTCTCTTTCCTAATGACCCTGCCCTGCTCTGGCTGGCCCGCCAGGACACCTCTTCCTCAAATTCCTGAATTTCCTTGGAATTGGCTAGACCTTCTTTGTCTGTCCCCCTCAGCTGGGTCCAGGAAACAATAGCTGCAGGAGAAACTCCTCTATCTGAGTCACAGGGACTGGGGCAGGCTGAGGAGTGGACAGTAGAGAGCGAGGTTTCCAGGCTTGTCTGGCCCCACTCACAGCTCTCCCTACTCGGTCTGAATCCGCTGTGCCCTACCTGGAAGGGGGCTATGGGGCAGTCCCGCTGGGCAGGGGTGGAGCGGGATAGGTGGGTTGGGGCCCTCGACGAAAACCGACTGATGTAACTCAGGCAGTTTCTTGTTGCCGAGTTCAAAACTCAATCCCAACAACATGAAACTACCTAAGCCACAGATCAGCTGAACAAGCAGGGCGGGAGATTCGGCTTTTCATCTATGGGGAGGAGAAGGGAAGGGGTTGGGGAAGGAAGAAATTCAGCCCCATCCCCCTTTCCGCCCCTATAACTCCCTGAGGACTAGAGAGTAGACTTTGGGTGGCTGTGTGGCTAGGGGATCTGACTGCCTCATGAGATTCTGGTCGAAGCAAATTGTTCAGGGAAACTCTGGTGAAATGGGACCTCCAGCCGCCAACCCCCGCCCCGCACCCAGCACCGCAGTGGACCTGCTCGCCCGGCCCTGGGGGAAGCTGGGGTGTCCTCCCAGTCCTGAGCTGTGTGGCTCTCTGCACTCTCCTCCTAGATTCCCTCTGATCCTCTCCCTCTGAGCTCAACTCTGGCTTCCTTGCATTTATGGGTAGCCAAACCACAGAGCCTATGCTCCAGAGCCTCTTCCAATCAGGCCACTTGCTTGGCAAAGCCCCACAGTTACGGAGAGTGAGGATTGAGAGTCTGGATAAGGCTCACATCCAAACCAGCAGAAAGCAGAAAAACCTATGCTTCAAGCTCCAACCCTCTCTAACCCACCCTCCCTATGCTCCCCCAACAGACAACCAGACTGAGCGACATCTAAACCCGTGTGTCAACCTCGAGGCGACCCTACTTGCCGACATAGAGAAAGAAGCCAAAACCTACCAATTTACCCATTTAACCACCGAACCCCACAGCCACGGGCAGGGGAGGGGAGGAAAGGGAGCTCACGGCCACTGCCCTCCGCTGCCAGCGTCCACAAGCAAGCCTGAGCTCTCAGAGAGCTCGGATGCCCAAAACACCTCCATCCCTGTCCTGCCCGCCGTGCACCGGGCACCTGGGGATGCCGCTAGTCCCCACTCTGCCACCGAGAGAAGAACAAGAAACCGCTTCTCTTACCTTGTCGCTGCCTCCTCCTCCTCCTCCTCCTGCTGCTGCCGGGGCTTCAGCTGCTGCTGTCGAGGGGGGGGCGGTGGCTGAGCTCCTCGTGTCCCCCTCGGGCGGTTAAGTTTATTCCTCTCTTTGGATAGGTGGGGAGCTCTTGGGGTTCCCCCCAGCAGCGGTGGGGTGCGCCCGGCCCAGCACCCCAGGCAATCAGATCCGTCTGCTCCTCAAGATCGCAGTTTGCTCTCTGCCTCTTTCCCTCCTCCAGTCACCTTTAAATGCATCTTTTACTGCGGCACCACATTATATTTGCAGATCATAAAATCCACCTCTCGCGCGCACCAAGACCGTCCTGACATTACTGTTTTATGACCTTGACTTATTGTGGTCACCTGGATAATATTTAAATCAACGTTATGGTCTCTCACTTACATTAAACCCGCCAAGAGACATTCTAGAAAGACTCTAGGAGATGAGTCAAACACAAAACACACACATCCACACACTCAGCCTCTTCAGGGAGGGGGGTGTTGCTTAAAAAACGCTAAAAACAAAAGCCACCCATTTGAGGATTATGATTCTGGAAATTTATTAGGATTTTTTTTTCTTCATCAAGGAAGCTACATGCAAAAGATACAACATACAGAATATCTTTAAATAACACAACTGCCAGACAGGGACAGGGTGGTACTGGGGGGGGGGACATTCTGTCTTTACTTCACTATGTTCTATTTTTAATTTTGAATTTTTTTGTTCCTCTGGATGGAATTTTTCAGATGCCATGAATGGGGGGTGTGGGGGTGCTAGAAGGATGGGAGAAATGCAGAAAGCAGTACAAATACGAGACTTCGAGCAGATTCTCAGCGCGACTGGGAGGTAAAGACACGGAGGAGGTTCGGTGGAGGCGCTGGGCGCTAGGACAAACACACAAACACGAGCCGAACTTTCCAGGACGCCTAGGATTCTAAGGAGGAAATGCAGAAAGGAAGGAGCGATTCTGACTGTGCTCTCTGCAAGGCTACAGACCTGCTCTGGCTGATTTTGTCCTCTTTATTTTCCCCTTCTAACTGGGTGGCTTAGACCTTAACTTCGAATAGAGAACAGGATGCTGTGGTGAGTGCGTGGGTGAGTGAGGAGTTGACACACACACCAGCCACACTCCTACCCTTGTCTATGTGGGCACACCACACCCCAAACCTAGGCACCCCATTTCTCATGCTTTGGTGGACGCATCTTCACAGCACGACCCATTGGTCCCTTGGAAGGAGAGTCTGAGGTCTTTGCCTTTTTTGAAGGCTCGTTGCATTTATACTCTGGGAGGAAAAAAAATATATACCACCAGGCACAAAGGGAGGAGGGGCGGGGAAAGGAAGGAGTGGGGGAGAAGGGAGGAGGAGGGGAGGCCAGTGGAGTGCTCAGGTGAAATTAAAATTGGAGGTCAGTTCCCGGATCCGATTCTCTCGGTTCATTTTCTTGAGTTTCATTCTGCGATTTTGAAACCAGATTTTGACTTGTCTGTCTGTAAGGTTAATGGTCTTGCTAATCTCCAGGCGGCGCTCTCGCGTCAAATACATATTGAACAGAAATTCCTTCTCCAATTCCAGCGTCTGGTGTTTAGTATAGGGACACCTCTTCTTCCTTCCACTCTTTGCTGTCAGCCAATTTCCTGTGGTGTTTTCTGCCTTTATCTCCTCTGTTAAAAATAACATTGTTTACATAAGTATCTCTGAAGAGGCAAACCCTCCAGAATGCCGCAGCCTCCGCCAGCCTGCTGCAGGGCAGCTGGGGGAGCACAGGGGAGCTGCTCTCACCCCCTGGGCCTGACTGGAGGGGTCCTCTGGGGCTCAGGGCTCTTAGAATAGCTTTGGGATCTAGATTTACAGGGGAGAGAGGCAGGAGACTCTTGCCTCCAAAGTAATTTAATTAAATTTAAATTACTCCAATCCACCTTGACCTAGCAGATTCTGAGTGCTCCCGTACCACCCCCCTTAGCTTGCTGACCCTGGTGGGCGCTTGCAACCTCACCAGGCCCTCCCTCCTCTCTGTTCCATTCCAGTTCTGGAAAAATCTGACCAGAAGGTAAAGCATGCGCCAGGCCCCAGACCAGGTGGCAGAGTCCACCCTGCTGGCTAGAGCAATTCCCAAAGAGCTTTGACCCCTTTCAACTCAGTGGAGGGATGCTGCCCCATTCTCTGCAGCCAGAGGCCATTGCAGCTGTCCCTTCTCCAGACCTCCAGTCCTCGATTCCACCTGATGTGCCACAGAGCGGCACTGCCCCTTGACCTCCCATTGCCAGCTCTTCCTCTCCTGGCCATTTCCCCCAGGTGTGAATAGCTGAGGCAGGGGAACTTGTGCAGGCAGCAGAGGTCAGGAGCAACAGCTCTGGGGCATGCTGAGTGGTCCTCAGACAACTGCCCTGGCCATAGGATCTAAGGTCAAGGGAGAGAGACACATCGAGGAAATGCAGCCTCTTGGAAATCTCCTGCATAGTCTACATAGATATGTATACCTGCATGTATGTATGCATGTATTCCTGCAAAGACGCACAGTCCTATACACATGCACACAAGTGTCTATTTATATAAGGAGACACTATAAGTATAGTGTGTATTTCCCATTATCTTATTGATTGCTTCTCTCCCTGGACCACATTCTTGCTGCAATGGACCAGCCTTGTTCCTCAAGCAGCAGGAAAGATCTAACCCACCTTTTCTAGGGGGCGGGGGTGGGGTGGGGAATACAGAGTCCAGAGACCTGAGAGGGGCAGCCAGCAAAGAATTCAGCTGATGGTTCTGTACTCTCTCTCTCCCCATGCAAAATGAAACTGCCAGGTTCCTGGATCTTATCTTGATGGGGAATGGGGTGGGGGCCCCAGGGGAACCAGGAAGCACCAGAAAGATGCAAACTTGAGGCTGTGGTTTAAAATATCCCAATGTCCTTAATTCTGCTCTCACCTCTGCACCAGCAACCCCCCTGCCAAATTGTGTAAAGGCTCTCCACGTCCAATTTTGTCCCGTTTATTTTCTTATTGGGGTTGTTGCATTTGGGGGGAGGGGAGAAATTACAAATGGGGAAGTCTGGCCTGGTGGGACACAAAGGTGAGAGAGGGGCACAGGCAAAGAGCATACTGAGAGGGGTTAGTTGGGGTGGGACAGCTTAGGTTGCTGGGGGAGAGGGTAGGATGGGGGGTCTACTGGAATGGAGTCAGGTTGAGTTTAAAGGTAGACTCGTTAACCTTGACTTGGCTAGAACGCTGCTTTTTCTACCCTAAATCTACACCCCAACCAAGCTCAGGGTCTGGAGAAAAGATACAAAATTAAACTTTTGTGTTGCACACGTGTCACAGTGAAGGCTTTGTGGATGTGTGTGCCTCCCTCTCTTCCTCACGCTCATGAACACACCTCATCTTCTGTCCAGGGTATCCATGAGCTAATTTGCCAAGGCCATGTCTGCAGAGGAGAACCAAGAGGGTGAGACTCTGCCCTTGCCCGCCAAAACAGTGCATACGCCTGTGTGAGCGGGCATACATGAATGTGTGCGGAGCATGTAAGAGGGGTGTGTGTGTGAGTGTGACACAGGTCGCTGCCAGGCATGCGTGTGCGCTACATCCATATACAAAGCACCACAAGATCCAGGCCGCCCCAGCCTGCTCAGCTCTCACTAGTCCATCTGCCTGTGCACCCATTGAGCTCCTCTTATATACAGCCTCCAGTAGCCAGTGCCACGGGGAGTAGCTTCATTCCTCCCCTCCCAGTTAGGCCTTTTTGTGATGCTTTTGGCTCCAACTTTTCAGGGAAAGTCGGTCCCCTCACCCTCACTCCACTGCTCCCTTTTCCTCCACAGTCTTTCTCCAGGTGTCAGAGAAAGGTCCTGACGTCCTCCAGCTCCTGCAGCAGAAATGAATCCTGAACCCTGAGCTTGAACTCTGGCTAGGCTTTCTCTCTTAAACCAAAATCACAATAAAACAACCAAAGCCACACTTTCTTGCCATTCACACAGAAATTTCCCTACCACTCATTTGTAAGCTGTTACTGGAAACCAACGAAAAAAAAAATGATTTAACTAGGAAAAAAAGGAAAAGAAAAATTTAAAAGAGAGACAAAAAACTTACAACAGTCCAAATGCCCCTTTCCAACGCCGTTCGCAAGCGAGGCTTCCGGGGGAGGGAGGGACGTGGCGGGAGCCCTTCACCTCCACCTCCCCCGGCCCCAGTCCCTCTGCACAAGGGCCCCAGCCGGGCCCAGAACCGCAGGATCCCAAACCACACGCACAAGTGAGACCCACAGACAACAAATCGTGCTCCGCGGAAAACAATTTTCAAATGGGAAAACGCAGTAAAGCGAAATCTTCTTTCTCCCCAGCCTTCCCTAGTCCCTGACCCAAGATCGCCATTTTAAGATTTTTACGGGCTTTGGACCTGAGCTTGGGACACCGGTCCCCCGGCGCCGCCACCGCCACCGCGCCGGACAACAGCGAAGAGCAAGCAAACCAAACCCAGCACACGCCTGGAAGTGGGCGCCCGCCCCGGGCCGCTGACGGCGCCCACCGGCCGCCCGCGGGGCGCAGCGCCCTCGGGCCTGGGCGCCCACGGCGGCTGCCCGCCCAGCGCCTCCACTTCGCCGCTCACCTTCCCTCCAAGTGACGCGCCACCAGCCTGGCGCTCAGCAGACAGGAGCCGCAAGCTGGGGTCGAGTTCCCAGGGCTGTCCAGGGCCTCCTTGGCCCAAACCTCTCCCTTCCTCCGCCCCGGCCCGGGAGACCAAGTAACCGAGCGCCCCAGCCGGGCCACGGCCCAGGCAGCCTTACCTTTCGCTTCGTTATCTGAGGTGTCTGGGCTGGAGTCGGCGGTCTTGGCCCGCTCCTTTTCGCTCTCCAGGGGGCTGCCTTTGGGGCCCGCCAGGCTCTGCTCCGTCTTGATCTCATTGGGGCTGGGGGTATGGCTGTCGGACTTGGGGGTCTCAGGGAAACTCACTTTGCCCCCGAGCTGGGACGACTCCAGATGTTCGGCGCGCGGGTTGAGACTGGCCCGCTGCTCAAAAGGGGCTTGGAAGTCGTTGGCCCCGGCACAGTGGGGCGGCTTGTCCAGCGCGGAGTAACTCGGGCTGGCGCGGTAATAGCTGGGCACGGGCACATCGTGCTCCCCGAGGCAGGACTCTTGCAGGGTGTGGGAGTAAAGGGCTGACTCAGGGCCACTTTTCGCCCGCTTCTCTGCGCTGTACATGCAGCAGACATTCTCCTCCTTGACACTAGGTGGGTAGGAGCAGGAGGACAGCGGCCTGCCAACAGGTTGTTCCAGGCGGTAGGCGGCTTTGGGGTCGCCCCAGGAGTCCAGCTGCGAGAGGTAGGACGGATAGGTGTTGAGGGCGAGGTTGGGAGTGCTGCCCTCGTCCCTCTTGGAGAGCGAGGGCGCGAGCCCGCAGCCCCTCATCACCCCGCAGTTGAAGTCACTCCCAGATTGCATATACATGCCTGGGCTCCGGCTATAGCGCTCTCCTCCGCCCGGCGCAGCCAAGGGCTCAGCGTACGAGTTCGGAGTTACATTGCGAGGGCATGTCATTTTCAGAGAGAGGGGTTTTTAAGGAGCAATACTACAGCGGAGGAGCTGACATCTTTTTTTTTCCCCCATCCGGGAGGGGGGGCGGTTGGAGGGGCGGGAGGGAAAAGAAGGGGAGGGGGGAAATATCAGCTCCATAATTATCCGCGCATTCAGTCCTCACCATGTGACGGCTAGACCAATGGGATTTGAAAATGGCCTTGATGATTCAGACGGCCGTGACGTCAGCGGGGTCAAGTTGTCGGCAGGCGGAGCGCGCAGCGTGGAGTAACAGCGCCACCTAGCAGCCACCTCGGGGTAGGGGCGCCGGAGCCCTTCCCCGCGAACAAAGGAAGCACCCCCGGGGCTGCAGGGGCAGGAGGGAGGTGGAGGGAGATTGTGTGGGGGTGGAGGGTTCTTGGGAGAATGGGGTTTGTTTACCCTGGAACCAGCCTGTAATTCCTGGGGAGGGGGTGCCCGAAGGGGGGGGAATGTCAGAAAGAGGGAGAGAGGGAAGCAACTCGGGGCTCAAAACAAATTCAAATTAAAAGGTCAAGACACCGTTCAGGTACTTCTTCCCGTCTCCTCACCTCCCCTTTCTTCTTGGATCCCCGTCCTGCTTCCTCCCTTGGGATGGGACTGGGGTGAAGTTTGGCGGAGGAGGACTCCAGTGGGCAGACAAGTGGAGAAAAAGTTAAGGAATCCCAAACAGAACTAAAGTTTCTGCTCTCCTGTGTGTCCTCGTCCGTCAGGATTGGCCTTTGGGGCTGAGAACTCGGGGACCGCCCGTCATGGAAATTGGTTGAGTTGCAAGTTCTCTGCGGGAGTTGACTGGGGATCTCCAGCGTATGGGGTGGGCCAGGGAGGGGCGGTCACATCACTTAAGGGCTGCTTGGGGAAAGGAGATTGCGAGGGGATCCAGGGGTCTGAGGAAAAGGAAACTGGCGGCCAGAAGCACGATTCCCGACCCGGGAGTGCGGCCTGGGCCTGGCTGCGTGGGCGGCTCCTGAGTTACCTTCTCAGAGGAAGGCTTTGGCTTTGAGGTGGGTTTGGCTGCTTTGCTTCAGGCCCCAGCGCCCCGCGTCTGTCAATTGACCTTGCTCCCACTAAAACAGGGAATATTACCAGAGAGAAAGAGGGAACGCGCGGGGCCTCAGCGGGTTTGGGGAGTCACGTATCACACGGAAAAACAGGACACCAGACGCGACAGAACCCTACCCAAAGAACTGCCCTTTACAGAGTGAATGAGCTGGGGGCATTTTTGAAAGGAGAAAAGGTTTGCGTCTGTTGTTGTGCTTATTTTTCAATAAAGGGAAGCGAAAAATAAAGGGGAAGGTATGTCTCAAACAGTTCTTTCCGTTTCTCCATTGCCTTTCTCCCAAAGCGAACTAAACTCTCCATGCCTGATTTAGGAAACGGAATCTGGAGAATAACTTGTTTTTCCGGTCGCCCCACATTTTCCCGTGGACAAGCCTCGGTTTCGACTTTCCGAAGGGCTGGAGCCTGGCGGGGAAAGGACCGGAGCCTGGCGGGGAAAGGACCGGAGCTCTGAGCGCCCTGGCTTGGAGGAGAGAGAAGCCTTGTTCGCTCTAGGGAGGCCCAAACCCCCGGCAGCAAGAAGGAGACTTCGGAAAGAAATTCACCGGATTCTCTCCATCCAGTGGGCCAGAGAGACGGCACAGGGGTCCCGGAACCTTGGAAAAACTGGAAGAACCTCTGTAATGTGTGACTTGCTTTCAGGGCCAGCCAGCGGAGATTTGAAATGGTTTTGTTTTCATTTGCAGGGGTCGCCGTGGGCTCAGCACAAGGGTTGGCCCCGGCAAGGTTAGGCTGTTTAGGCCCCAAAGGAGACTTGGGACAACCTGGACAGCAGTCAATCCAAGAAGCCATTTGTCCCATCGCCCACCCCGAGGGAAACGGTGGAGACTTTATGGCCACTCTGTTTGTATTATCTGCATAAGTCTTTTCCCACCAGTTTGATCGAAACTGCTCGCTTTTACGAGGACCCAACGAAAATTCCCCGTCATATTTATCAGCCGGGGATAAAAATTTAGTATGGGAACTGATATTTCCTCATTTATGGGGCGATGAAATTAAAGACCAAAGCAATTGAGAATTATATGGCTTAGGAGGGGTTCCCTCCCCTCTCTCTCTCACATTACCCTTATTTTCCTGCTTGGTGTGCCTGTCCCTGGAATTTGGCATCCCAGCTCCCTGTCCTTGCTCTCTGTTTGGGGGTCTGCTAGGCGCTCTCCCCCACGCCCAAGTGCCACTTGGCCACTTCAGCCTTTCCTGCCTTTTCTCTTGGTGTCAGTAGCTGGGAGCCAGGACAGCGCTACCAGAGCCTCTGCCAGCCAGGCTGGGATCCGGCTGGGGCGGGGGAAGTTTGCACGAGCCTCACAGAGAAAGGATCTCATCCCAGCCTGGGAGGGGGTGAAAGAGGCGGAGGTGGAGGAGGAGGAGGGTGAAGAAGACAAACTCCAGATTACCTCTCAAACCCAAGGAGCCCCTAGGCTTAACCTGGGGAACCAGCAGGACAGAAGTGGAGTCACTCGGCATTAGGACCTGTCTCCCCCTACTAGCCCGACCCCCATCCCAACTCACTCCTTACCTCAGCCGTGGGAGCGGATGGAGTCGCTTCAGAATCCTTGTCATTATTAGTGGAAGTAATCCCCGCAGGAGAAGAAAACTCCCGCCTAGACTCCTACCTCCTCACAAGAACGAATAGTGTTTAAAGTTGAAATAATTAGAAGTATGATAAACACGGCTCATTAATGAAAAAAGAAATCAAATTCATCAGCCTAAGTGGGACCCCCGGTGGGACAAATGTTTGCCTTTAATTACGCAGGATAAACGCAAACCCGGAGCTGTTAAACAAGAGCCTGCGCTGACGCAGACTTGAATAACTTGTTGGGGTTTGCAGACTCTGGAATTCTGCCCCAACGGGGGAGATGGGAAGGAGGACACAAGGGCGAGAGGAGCGTTTGTGTGGTCAGGGAAAGGACTGTTGGCTGTGGGTCCCAGACCTGCCCCCCTTGAGCTCGGTCTTTCCGGAGGCCACGAGCAAAGGCCGTTTCAGTCTTATTGTCCGGGCCTGGCGTTCAAAGGCACTCTAGCTGCCACGGCCATCCTGCCTGCTGCCGCTGCCAGGGGCCCTCAGGCCTTGCTCCACAGGGCCAAGACCCTCAGGCCTGCGCCCTGAGGAACTGGATTGGGATCCAGGAGAAGTCTGTGTTACAGGAATGGCCCTGTTAAGCCACTTATCCAACTTTCCAGGAATGCCAAGAGACCTGCGCTTATGCCCGACTGTTGGGCTCCCTCTTTTTGCCTCAATTTGGGGATGTGAAAATCCAGGGCTGCGGGCCAGAGTGAGGTTCAGGCTGCAATCACATCTTGACAAATCCCACCTACCCCAAGAGTCCTGGCCCTATGTGGTATCCAAACCCTGGAAGGAAAGCAGGGCTGGGGGGCTGGGCCTCCTGCTGCCCATGGAACTGTGAACAAGGGAGAGGAAGAAGGTGCCCCCTGCATACTCCAGGATGGTTGGTGGGTTCCAGAGGGCAGGCCAAAGGCTGGGGCACTAGGGGTCTCCCTGTGAAAATAGGAGAAGGAAAATGGAGTGCTCAACAAACAGAAAGGAGCCTCGGCTGTTTTCTGGGTTCTAGCCCCCAAAGCACCCCAGAAACACTGATTTCTCCAAGGAAAATTAGTGAAGTTTCCCCCAAAAGGTTAGGAAAGTCATCTGGGAAATTCCAAAGGTAAAGAGAAAAAGGAAAAGTGTCTTTCCCTTTGGGTTAAAATTTTTTAAAAAAGTGTTTGTATTGAAACCTTCTCAAGTGAAATAGAAAACAAAATGACAGCAATGGTAAAAACGGCACATTTTTTCCCTCTTATTTTGGAGTCCCAGATAAATTATTCTCCTTCCAAAACTTGAAGGAAAGATTTGCTTTTCTTTTTCACTAACACCAGGCTCTGGCCCGCCTCCGCTTAATTGGGAGCAGGGAAAATCCCAGACAAAATGCAGAATGCTCAGAAGCCCAGAAAAGAGCTTTTCAGACAGGTACAGAGAGGGAGGTGGGAGGCCAAGGGTGCCTGGAGGGGCCCCTGGTCTCCTCCATCTCCTCGGATCTCACAGCCATTCAACCCCAGTAGCCCAGCCCATCAGAGTCGCTCTCACATCTGGACCTTGTACACATTTGCACCCAGATGATACAGAGTATACCCCTTACACACAGCTCTAAATTGTGCTGAATTTTGTGTACAGAGCCACAAATATTCACTTTACCCAAATATGTGTTTCTTGCGATCCCGAGTCTTGAAGTCTGATAATCTGAGCCAGCACAACTGCTTTCTTGCCATTCGGAAGCCGGCCAGTTATTTAACTTCGCCTCCTGAATCGAAACCAGACAGCAAACGTGTCCAAGATGTGTCCAAAGGAAGGTTTGGCAGGAGGAGACAGATGGGAGGATGTCTTGGGGGGAAGGCTTTGCTCCCCATTTTAATGGTTTGCTTCCAAGTTGCCCCAGTAGGTCGGATTTCCAGCCAGGGCCAGGGCTGTGGATGGGCCAGCTCACTCCGATGAAAATCCCCACTCCTTCCTTACCGGCTAAAGTCCTTTTCCAAGATCTGGTTTTCATTATTTACCTCTTTCTCCTTCCTTCCTTTCTTTCTTTCCTTCGTTCTTTCTTTTTGGTCTTCCTTCTTTCTTTGCAATTTTTCTTTCTTTCCCTTTTTTCTGCAGTTTATTTTTCTTCCCTTTTCCCGATCTTTTCTCTTTCTTCCTTAATTTATCTTCCTCATTTCCCCTTTTCCTTCTCTCTTTTCTTATACAATTTATTCTTTGGTCTTTTCTTCCCTTCTCAGTATTTTTCTTCCCCTTGAATTTCTCCCCTAACCTTTCCGGTTTTCTCTCTTGCAATGAGGTCCGTGAGGGGAGAGTATCAGGCTCCGTCGCATCCCTTTCCAGCCGGCTACTCAGGCCTGGAGTTGACCTTCTCCCGCCTTCAGTATTAACACGGCTCCTCACAAGGGAATGTGTAGGGCTGCCAGCAGCCAGGGGCCAGGCCTCAGCAGTCACCATTACGGAAGGAGAAGCTGGCTCTGGGACACGGTCCTTAGTGACTCCGATGGCTCCCTGCAGCACTGGTTCCTGGGCTGAGGTATCTTCATTTCCATCTCCCCAAAGGAACCTTGTCCACCAGGCCTGTCTTTGTAGAATTTGCTCCATCTTTGTGTTGACTTCCAGAACTGAACATTACAATTACCTTAATTTGAGCCAAATTCATTTCCCCAAGGCTGGAGTCAGGGGAAATCAAAGAGTGAGATTCTGTCAGTTCCAGGTGGGGAGCAGATCCAAGGGGTAACCGGTGGGCTTAGCAGCCCAAGGCCATGCCCCACACGAGCACCTTTGTTCTCCGAGCTCTCAGACTGCAGCTCTGCTGGCTATCCTTCTCCTTCTGTCCTGCAGCCACTGCAACCTCTAGGCAGGAATTTGAGCGTTTTGAATTCTGTCTTTCTTCAAACCCATTGTGGACTTTGCAAGAGGCAGGGGTGATGCAGGGCTATGGGTACAGCGACCCTCCCAAACCCCAAATCTGAAATCTACAGTCTGAATCAAGGTTATGGGTCTCCACTTTATGCAGTGGGTTGAGGGTGCATGTAGGGTTGTGTGTGTGTGTGTGTGTG
>PVJI01020378.1:0-29141 GCA_004026765.1 Micronycteris hirsuta | reverse complement strand
CTGTCGTCCCACCCAGCTTCTCCCTTCACCAACATGCAACTCCTCTTCCTTCCCTGCCAGCCAGAGAGGCAGACGGGAGAGGCAGGTGCGGCCTTCATTGTCGGCAGTTCTGATGTGAAAAGGGGCAGCACAGTCGTTTAAACTGATCCAGCCTCTTGCAGCTTACAAAGTTAAACAGCTAAAAGAAGTAAAATGAGAAGGCGATGCTTGTGGAATGTACAGTGCATATTGGCAGTGCGGGCCTCATTACACTTCGCCTGCTTGCTTCTCCTGCTCAGTAATTTCTTTGGAAGGCAGTGGGTTTTTCTCTTGCATTTCCATCTTCAATTTTGGCTTATTGAATTTCTCAGTCTCGGCCATATCGGTTTACCAGATATGGTTGCTGAGGAAGCCGAGAGAGGTGCACGAATGAGAGAAGAGTCCAATCTGCTCGGTGACCGCCGCCGAGTCCAGTGACTTTTTTTATACTCTCCAGTACACCGGGGCCCTCTTGCTGGGTCTTCTGGATAGGACTAGGGAGTTTCTCCTGGAGATTTTGCTGCACAGTTCCATGATTCATTCCCCATTGGTTTAGGTCCCATTGCTGCTAATTGTTTAGTTTTCAGAGTCCATAGATAGTTGCCTTTTGTATTATGTGCAGAGAATTTTTAACTGTATTCAGTAGGAGTCATACACATCCAGCTTCATCCTGACTGCCCTAGAAGTTGATGTTTCTTTTTGACTATGCCCATTAAGAACATTTGGGCCATGGCTAGGTTGCTCAGTTGGTTAGAATGTTGTCCCAGTGTGCCAAGGATGTGAGTTTGATCCATGGTCAGAGCACACACAAGAATTAACCAAAGAATGCATGAACAAGTGGAACAACAGATCATGTCTCTCCCTCTCTCTCGCCTTCCTCTCTCTCTCTCTCAAATCAATCAATAAATAACATTTGAAAAAGAACATTTGGTCAAACTTGGGTAGAACATACTGCAGGGAGGGAAAGAACAGGGTTTAATTTCAGATTACCAGAAGCAAATAGGAATGGGAAAGATGATCTGTAGTTTTTAAAGTGAGATTTGAGCCCTAAATGGATCAAGAAAATCAGAACTCACTTCATCCAGATCATCCATAACACCCTAGAAGTATTTGATTTAAAATATTCCTGGCAGTTTGCTGAGGCAGTCAAGTTCACCAAATTATTCATTCAAGAACAAAGAGACCCCTTAGGGATAGAGGAATGTAACTTCAGTTTAATAGGTGTTTGAGCACCTATTAAGTATCGCTTTTTCTGTATTCTTCTTTGCTATATCAAAACTCCCAAAAGTGATAATTTCTTAAAAGTTAGTTTCAGTGCAGAATCTGACACTCTATCAATGATCTTTTTGTATCCCCACACAAAAACCCATTGGTCTGTGTTGCACTCAAATAAATGTTTTTCCTGTGCGTGATTTTGTAACATGATGAACTGGCCACTTAGAAGATTCAGTTATATAGATGTTGCATATGTCAGGGCTTTTAATTATAAACATTAAAAAATCCTACTCGCTAATATACCACCAATCTCATCGAGAAAGTCTTTAAACATTGGGAATGTCAAGCACACGGGAAAATTTTCTAAAATTCTAATCTTTGCTTGAAAGCTTGAATTTTATCACTGGCAACAAATAGTTGCTTTCTTTGAAGTGGCAGGCTTACTTTATCCATTTTTAAGAAAATATCTATCAAATACTCAAATCTGAATACCTACAATTTGTCATTCATTCTTTCTAGTAAAAATAGTGTCTCATGAAGAAAGCCACTAGTTCAGCTCAGAACTCAGTCACTTGGTGCCTCCCCTTGACACAACCATTGTACTCGGATAGGCCGCTGAGGTGCTGCATGTGCGCTTCTGGTTTCTTTACACAGAGCCCACAAACATGTGTACCCCAGTCAGTACTTCATCCATGAGTTTTACTGTTTCACCAAGGACATTCTTACACTGGCTTTTCTTTTCTTCCCACACAAGGCACTGAAGAATATAATGACTATAGCATAGTTTGGCGCCACTGCCTTGGCTTGCTCCAGGTGCCAGCGCTTTTGCTCACCTTAGCTTTTGCATCAATAGTGCAAATGTAAACACAGAAAAAAGACATCTTAGTATTATTCTGGAAATAGATGTGATCTCATGAACCCTTGAAAGGATCTTGGGGTCCCCCAGCAATCTGCAGACCTCAGGAACCACTGCTGTGGACCAGCTCAGTGATGAGAGAATGGCACGAGAGGAGATGTTACTTGAGACGAACATTCAAGGATGGGGATGCTTTCATAGTCGGAGCTACGAAAGTGGGACGTGTGACCTCACAATGGGCCCAGAATTTCAGAAGACCTGGAGAAAACACTCATTGAAATGATTTCAGCCATTGGGCTTCTATCATTGAGAATAGTGGGAAGTCGCATAGACAGGGTTGCGTCAGATTGTAGGGCTGTAGATACCTTTGGAAAGAATCCAGTGCTGGGATTCAGGAGATTTGGATTCTAATCTGGACTGTCCCTGCTAACTAATATTAATCTAGGGCAAATCCATTCATCTTATGTATCTTTGTGTTTAGTACATAGTACATGCTCAATAAATACCTTGTTCATTGAAATTGTTATTTCATCTTGGGAAAACTAAGTGGTTATATTTTATTTTCTGGAAGGTTCTGTAAACACTAGAATTATTTCTGTTGTTACTCCCACAGTTGAGTTGACTGAGCCCTGATAAGGGAAATGCAAGGCGCGTAGACAGTGACAGACCTGGGAGTGAGGCCACGGTCTCCTGACTTCCAGTCCAGGCTATTTTCGTTCTGAATTGTGCCTGCTCACAAGTGTTCTGCCTCCCATACCTGAGACACTTTCTGCTTACACAGCAGCCGTCGCTCCCCTGACCCACTTCCTACCTGCTTCCCTTTCCTTATCCAGCTGGTCTGGTTTTGTCCTCCAATAATGCTGTCAGCACACACTTACTTTCTTTGTGGCGCTTATCACAAATACAGGTAAGCAGTCTGCAGGACAAAGTTCTCATTCTGGTTTGTTGAACAGACTCCACTGAGTGTCCTTATTTCTTAATTTTATTTCTTTTCTTACACAATAACTGTCTGTCCCGAAGCCTTTCCAGAGTACCTCAGTACTTATATACTAAGATGGAGGGGGAAGAAATCGAAATGAAGTCTGGTCTTCCATCCTGGGTCTCCTTTGTCCCCAAAGAGGAGAGTCTTCCATCCTCCACCTGGCCTCATGAAGACTTCCCATTTCCTGGTGTTGCTATGGAAATGTGCTCCAGTATCGAAAGGAAATCAAAGCATTCTTATAGTCTTCCAGACTAGCAAACAGAAGTTCTGACTTTTGTTCCCAAAGTCTGTGGTTGCTTTCTTCATTAAATTCTTTCTCAATGTCTCATTGCCCCCATGTGGACATGGGAGCCGAATGTGTTGACTCTCCTTGCAGAAGCTTTGCCAAGAGGCACGAGAGGTTTGCAAGTGCTCTTGCCATCAAGCTGTGGTGTTAAATAAGAAAGGATGATCATTTATCTCCTTTCTGCCTTGGAAGCAGAAAACCTGCCACCATCTGAGCTCCCCCTTGGACATCTTAGCTCATGCGGACTTCTCTTGGGAAGGGGAAAAGGGTCTTTGTCTATGTGCTTTCTTCTTCCCGACACTCCTCTTCCCCGAAAGCCCTTCGCTTCTGCATCATCCGTCCCATCACCCAACAGCTTCAGCTCTCCTTTCGCAACCTGCACTGTGGTTTTGCAGACAAGTGGGGGACATATCTGGGCACTGATTGCAGTGGTGAGAACAAGCACTGCCTGTGACTCTTGGGCAGAGGTCTCTTGTCTCCCCCATGCTGCTCTGGCTCTCACTGGACAGACCCTCTGGGATGCTGTCAAGCTTCAGTTCGCCTGGCTGACTCTCATCTTCCTTTTATTTAAATCAGCTGTGACAACTGGCAGACCCACGCTCCCCCTGAGGGCCTAGGCAACCCCAGATACCACCAGGATGTTCCAGGGTCGTTGTCTTCAGAGTGCATGCAGGCCACTCCATTTACTTCGTACAGACACAGGATGAAGAACGTCAGGGCTAGAAGGGAGCTAGGAAGTCATGTAGTTCAGCCCCTTAGTGCAACCTCACAGAATCGTTTTATAGGAAAACGAAGATGCGCTCCACAGCTACAACTGTTAGCCTGTGGCCCAGTGATGCTGTTTTGACTTTATATAAAATAATCCTAATTTCAATGGTAAAAATGTTGTTTTAAATGTTAGTAGAAACTAGCATATGGTTCCAAAAGCGTGCAAACCTTTGCCATAGCTTTGTAGTAAAGCAAACTGTCATACCGAAAGTCAAAGGCAGTGAGCCAACACACACCTGCAGTTACGTGTGCGTGCGTACACAAAAAGGAAGGGAAGGGCATTCTTGCACAGGATCAAGTGCTAACTCTGTGGGTGTTTTCTTGGTCATTTCTATTTATTTGACCTGAGGAGAGGGTCCTTTTTCCATTTCTTTGTTCTTTGGCTGGAGAGAAGTATCAATTCCTGTTTTCTGGGAAATGGTTTTAGTTGTGTCTGGAGACCAACGAGGTCTCTCTGTGCTGTCTGTCCGTCCATATTTCTGTCTTGTTTCCCACTCTGGGTTCTCCCAGCAGGCCCCAGGCTGTCCGCCTGCCTGATGCCTCCCACCTGGCCCCTTCTCAGTGCCGAGTTCACCGGAATGCACAGACTTCTTCTGCTGATCTTTGTCACACCACCAACCCCAAGGCTCTGCGGGACAGTTGAAACTGATCCCAGGGAATAATTCAAGTTAAAGTGGTAAGGAGTAGTAGTGGCATTATTTATAAACATGTGCATGTTAAAACTTTTGATCCTTAATTCTAAAAAATGTGAGTGCAACAGACCACTGAAGCAAGAGGCAGAAAATAGCTTTTCTTCTCTGGATAATGCATTGAATCACTCAAGCTGTATAGCTGACACCAGCCATGCACCATCTGCACAGAGCCCAGGCCAAGTCCCTTCCTCAGTCCTGCTGCCTGAGGCAGATTGTACCCACATATACTCCAGGCGTGTCTTTCACGAGTATTTATCTGTGTGTAATTAGGTCATAAGCTACTAATGAAAAGGCTTCCTATCTTTTAAATCCAATTCTTTGCCACAAACAATAGGAACTTAGTATGTGTTTGTCGAAGATGAAATATTACTAAGGCTGAAGGAGTCAGTAATAAGTCTTTCTTAGTGTTTGGAAACTGCTTATAGAGCCTTATTGGAAAGGCCCTGTGAAGGCTTCAATTTTGTGCTTCTTATAAACACCAATTAGCTGAAACCCTCCAGGGAAGATCATTTCTTCTCCCTCCAGCCAACTCCTGTTGCGAATAGGTTTTGCTCACAGCTGGTATTTCTGCTTATGGCAGAGACCTGCCCAGGAAATGAGCCTTAGGTGCTCCTGGTCAGCACCGCAGTCAGCTCCTAACTCAAGGGGACGTTGGATTCGCTTTCTTCCCTTGAGAAGCGTTAGCAGCGCTGGTTTGGACAGGTGTTTAGGGTTGCCAAGAAGAAACGGAGAAGGCACTGCTGACTCTCCTGTGGACACCTGAAAGTGGTGAATGCCATTGGATCGGAGCAGACCCTGCGGCTGTGTCCTAGAGCTGCTCCAGACGGATTCTGTGCCTGTCGGCAAGTCATTCAACTTCGCTGAGCCTCCCCTTTTTCTATAAACCTGGGATATTTTCACAAGGTTATTTTGAGATTTAAATGAGATATTCATGCAAAGAACTTGGCACAGAGTAAGAAGGGGCCAGCTGGTGAATGGGAGCTCTATAATTTGGTAGATTCCCAAATGCATTGGCATTTGCATTTTGGCCCATTAAATTGCCATCTTGGAATGGTGTGTGGGGGGCAGAGCTTTCACATCAAGAAATTCGGGTTCCAGGTGGACACCTTTTTATTTTTTTTAACAGAAAGTGTACTTTGTTTATTTATAATACTTTATAAACAATCACAATTTTAACTTAATAACATTTCTTTCTATGAATTTATAGCAAACCCTGTATCAGGTCAATGAGTTAATGCAAGAGTAAAGACGAATAGGGTAGAATAATTTCTGCAAAATGTTAAGTTACAACACTTGATATAAAGACAGATAACTATCTGTACCATAAAATTGTACATGCCACAAAACATTAATTTATAATTTTAAATATGGCATAAAACACATTTATTTAAAAAGCATCAACAGTAATTCTATTATAAACCAATGAATTACTCAGGGGAATATTTATTAAAGCTTACTAAAAATTAGTAAATATTACAACTACAACTGACCTAAAAAATTATAAGTAAATAAAACAATTGTTTGTAAGGGCCAAAAAGTAAATGGAAGGGCAGACAACACTTGGTATTCTGAAGCAGCTTCAATAATGTGACTCAGCACCCTATTGAGCCTTTCCGTGGCGCAGGGCTACTGCTGAATCTATAGAATTATATTCTGAGTCGGTTTCAATGGTTGGGTCAGCTCCATTTTCTAGAAGCATCCTTACACTTGTCACCTAATTTCCACGTGCAGCATGAAGCAAAGTTGTGCTTCCCATCATCTGCGTTGATAGCAACACCACAGTCAAGCAGCATTTTGACAATATCTGCGTGGCCTTCACTACAGGCCAGAGGCAGTGCCGTCTCTGCACCTTTTCCTGAAAGCTGGGGGTCTGCACTGTTCTGAAGTGAAAACTCTATCATAGCAATATGACCGTGTGCTGCAGCCCACAGCAGAGGGGTAAATCCTCCTTCATCTGTGTGACTGGGAACATTGTCTTACAGTTTCTCGTTCCATAGGAGTAGCCAGGTAGCACATCTCTCGCTGAGCAGCCAACTGGTGAACAGAAAATGAATTGGCTAAGAGAGGTGTGGTTGAGACCTCATTTCCTCTGTGCTTGTCAGTTAAGGGAGCTGACTGTTTATAGGTGGGAAGTGCTTAGTTGCTGAGGGATTCCTCACTTGGACTCCTGGAGAGGAAATGAATGGATATTGCATTTAGCTTTAAATAGGACAGATGCCACCTCCAGGTCAGAGACAACCTGATCTTGAATATTTTTGCTACCGTTTTCTTTTAAGGATTTCGCCAATCGAGAACACATACTCATACGAAATCGATTAGGCACCTTGAATTTCATTTCCATGGCAACACCCTGAGCTGATCCTTCTGCACTGAGTCCAGCTGATGTTCTGTTTTAGCGTCTGGCGTGCCAATTAGACTGTCGTTGCTGGGACACTCTCCCGCCTCCACTGGGCTCCACGATCCAGAAGTGCTGATTGATGTAGCCATGATTTCAACTGTAGTTTCAATAATTAAAATATTTCTTCATAATTTCCCCTGGGTTTTCTAAGAGTGGTATCTAGTGTATTCTTGAAATTTAAAACATCCACAGCAGGCGGTCCTGAGGATAGCAGTGGGAGGCTGAGCCGGTGGGAGTGCCAGGCTCGCGGCCGCCTTCCATAGCCCACAGTGCATCAGGCCTGTCCGTCTGTGGCCAGAGATTCACTGCAGGCCCCTGAGTGCCCACTCATTCAGTCTTGTGACTTCTGACTTCTTGTCTCACTTTCTGGACAAAGAAACATTTCTCATCATTGCCTCCAAGAGGTTTTCCAGGTCCTTTCCCACCACCACGCTTTGCGGTGCTTACTGCCCAAGTGCGACAGAGACATGGTCGTTTCGGGGGGCCACTGAGTGGCCAGAGCAAGGCCCAGCCTCACCCTTGGGTCACGGCTCCTCTCCCCATCCACCCACCCTTCTGGCCAGCCCGGATATCTCTTTAAATCTTGACCCCCAGAGGGTCGGCTTGGAGGGTCCAGTGCCTGGTGTGCTGCCAAGTGTCCCACGTTGGGGCGGGAGTCTCCCTCCAGGCAGGAGCGCGGCTCGATTGCTGCCGCGCAGAGAGCCGCTCGGGCAGGCAGGCTGGCTGGGCGCCAGGCCTTCTGCTGCCACAGACTGAATGTCTGTGTCCCCCCGGAATTTACCTGGCAGCGGTCAGGTCTTGCTTTCCATGAAGGTGGTTCCTTCCCTTGCAGGAGCTGACAAGAGAGTGTCCTTGTCTGACTTTGAGGAATTGGCCTCAGTGCAACGGGGAAGTGAGCAGAGCCCTCGGCTGGCCATGCATGGGGTTGCTCTGGGCAGCACTATGCCAATTCCTCTCACATGGGATTCAGGGTAGAGATCCTACCACTGGGAAAGGTGGACCTTTTGACCCTCTCATCCACACTTCCTTACTCCTAGAAAGACGGCAGAGGGTGGGGCTGGGGGGAGCGGTCCTGTTGGCCTGGAGGTACAGCCTGGCTTAGTATTCCCGACTGTGAGCTCAGCTCACAGCTCCTCCGTGACTCATAGCTGGAGCTCACTGTCCTGCTCCACGCCCTCTGCTTCCAGTAGCTCATGTTCTGGCCAGGTCATAATTCCCTGTGCACTCACCGCTCCCTTCCCTGTACCAGCAGAAGGATATTATGAGGTGGCGGTTAGGTGGATAAAATGGCCGCATACAGGATTTCCCAGTTCCCTCTAGCTGAAACCGCTGAAATATGACAGTCCACCATCAATCAGCTCTGCCAGCTCTGCCAGTGGAGATAACAGCAGTAAACACACACTCTGAGAGCAAAACAGGAGGAGGGGAATATGGCCAGTCCCTGCCAGCGGGGCAATCATTTCGGGGGCTGTGGAAACAGACCTCTGGCCTGCACCGAAGTGTTCTATTCTTGTTCTCTGCTGGTGACGCCTCTCGTGGAACACGCCAGCCACCAGCCGGCTCAGCCACGTCCAGAAGGCAGCCCGTCTCACAGATGGAAACTCCAGGCAGGAACTTTGGAAGCCTTGCCCTGTTTTCTGCCTGTGGTGATATTTTGCTCACTGTACTCAGCAGGCCTTTCCTATCCAGCATATTTCAACAGATTTGAGATTTGGGATGCCCTGTTCATTGCCCCGCATCTCCCACTGTTAGAGGGGCTATTGACCATGACTTTGACCATCTATGACCCTTCTAGAATGCTGCCTTGTTCTCGGGGTGCTTGCATTTCTCTTCTCATTTGACCTTCATAACCATAGATGTCATGGCAGATGAGCATATGGAGGTAAGTGACCCACTCAAGGTCACAGAAGTTGTTAGCAGCTACAGAAAAAGAATTCAAATCCCTGAATATCTGGTCTGGTGTTGTCATGCTACTTGGGGAAAAGCTGGGGTCACGTGCAAGAGGCCTTGCGGGGAGACCTGAGTCAGGTGTGCCAAAAGCCCACAGTCCAGGCACACCTTGATTTTTTGAGCTTTGTAGATATTACATTTTTATAGATTGAAGACAAGACCCTCCACCAGCAAAAAGATGACGATTTGCTTTATTGCTGTGGTCTGGAACTGAACCCACAACGGCTCCGAGGATCACTTGTACAGTAGAAGTTGGGTAACATGCAGTGAGTGGGAGGGGAACTTAACACCTCACTGACATGGAGGCAGCAATACCTTTCTGGTGGCACTAGGAACCTCCCAAATGATTGCTGCCTTTGACCTTGTGGAGGAGACTTCCATATTGCAAGAGCATGGTGGGACCCCCTTACCTTTTCCTGAGCAGACAGCGCTGGTCGAGACAGGCCAGAATTGGTGGCATCCCCTGAAGGAACTCCATCAGGGCTCGGGGGAGAGGCCGGGCCATGTGCTGCTGCCTGCTTCCGTGCCCTTTTCTGTTACTCAGAACTTGCTCAGGAATAGACTTGGTTGGTCCCTGTGGAGCCTCCTCCCTGCAGCTGTGGGACTTTCCCTGGGGGCTGGGCTGCTGCAGTGGGCTCTGTACCAGGACTCAGGGCTGGGGCAAGGGCTTGCACTGAGTTATGATATTTTGTCTCTTGCTTCCCCAAGGGCAGGTCTCATCTGTTCTCCTTTCCCTGATGGTCCCTCAGACTGTTTATTAGCAAAAGAGGCCTCAGGTCTCCTCCGGGTCCCTAGCAAAGCACCTGGTACATAGTAAGGACTCAATACCTGGTAGCTGCTGCCCTTGTTCTTATGACCTCCTTTATTTCTCACAAGTCCATAAGCGAAGCGGTGATGTCCCCATTGTGCAGATGAGGAACCAGGCTTGGAGAAGCCTACCTGGTCCCACAGTCAGTGAGTTGCGGTGATGGGATTTGAACAAGGCCTGACCACATCCACAGTCAGGTTCTTTCTGCTCTACTTGCATACTTCCTCTGCTGTCCTGCTCATGGCAAGCCAAGTTGATTTCTGGGATTCCTCATTTTAAAAGCATCTGGAATGTGACTTGGGGGCTAAGTGCTATGGGACAGCTTTCTCACCCACCCTGGCAGAAGGGGACTTGGCAAGAGCTAGGAAGGTGTCAGGGCTCCAGCTTAGAATGGGATGTGCCTTCAGGTCCAGTAGCTAACCTGGAAAGCCAGGCTGGGAAACAAGGCAGAAGTCAACTGCATGCTCAGTACCTGTGGCAGAAGCTGGGGGGACTTGCCTCTGGCCAGCTTTAGAAATTGGAGGCGAGGTATCAATGAAACCCAAGTACGCTGTGCACTCTTAGAGTCTAGGCCTGCATGGCTGTGAATGCTATGTCAAATGCAAAACAAAATCACAAGTGAAGTTGGGGAGGGGGTTGCATTCGAGGCCTTGGGGAAGAACAGTGAGTGTGCTCTGGGTTTGTGGATGGTGTGAGGTGACAGTTTGACAGTGAGGTTTACTGTCCTGCAGGCAGTAGGGGTGAGAGATGGAGAGAAGATAACACTCCCAGCCTGGGAGCTGATGGTTGCAACTGGGAGCTGGAATGAGTCCATCTGAGGACCAGCCATAAGGGTTTGGCAGCAGGTGGGGGCGGGAGGAGGGACAACACTCAGGGGACAGAGAGGGGACATGGGAAATGGTGGTGGGAGAGCAGTATGACGGGACCCGCATGCAGAGAGAGCCAGGGGGAAGAGGGCAGCGGTGCCCAGAAATTCAAGGTGCAGAAAGGACACTGGATTTGGCCAGGAAGAAGTCATCGAGGACCACTCCCCGACCCCGCCAGATGCTCTCTCCTCCCTTTGCACATCTCCGCCTTCTGTGGCCTACAAAAGGAGCTGTGCTCTGAGCCAGCGATCTGAGGGCCTCAGGGCATAAGTTGTACTCAGAGTGAAGGGCCAGTCAAGGCAAGAAAATGTCCTCATTCATTTTAGAAAAGATACCAGCCAGTTTTGTTTTCTGCCCAAACATTGGTTCAGCTGAACACAGTGGCCCCTTTCCTGCCCATCTCAGTGACGTAGAGCCCTGCTCCATGATGTAAACTAGTCCACAAGGCTCCAGGGACATGGAGGGCAGCAGACCGCTTGGGGTCTGATTCTACTTCCCTTCAAAATACGGTAACTTAGTAGATTTATGTGTTGGAGTAATTAGCCTTGACCCTATGCTTCTAAATAGATTCCCTATTACAACTGTAGACACTGAGAAGTTGAGAAGTAGAAGGGTTTAATGAATTCTCTGACTTTTCAAAGTGCTTTATAATTGCTTACTTTATTAGTTTGTTGAGTGACTTTTAAAGAACTTTTAACAATCTCAAATTTAGGTAGAATTGTAGTGGTTAAGAATGAAAAATGGGTCATTACAATAATGAAAGAATCAATATAATTATCTTCTTTGCCTGCCAGAAGCCTCCGAAGCTTGGAAAATTAAAGTTGGGGCTTCCAGTAAATTAGGCTATTTGTTAAATGGCACCAAAGTGGATAAGTTGTGTAGTGTATGAAAGCAGCCTTTTCTTTTTTTTTCAAATTTATTTTATTTATTTTTTATTGTTGTTCAAGTACAGTTGGCTCCATTTCCCCCCCACTACTCCCCCCACCCCAGCCATCCCTACCTCCCTCCCTCAATCCTAACCTCCTTTGGTTTTGTCCATGTGTCCTTTATTCCTGAAAACCCTACCCCTTCTTTCCCCCCATTATCCCTGCCGACCTCCCCTCTGGTTACTGTCAGATTGTTCTTAATTTCAATGTCTCTGGTTATATTTTGCTTGCTTGTTTGTTTTGTTGATTAGGTTCCACTTATAGGTGAGATCACATGGTATTTGTCTTTCACTGCCTGGCTTATTTCACTTAGCATAATGCTCTCCAGTTCCATCCATGCTGTCACAAAGGGTAGGAGCTCCTTCTTTCTTTCAGCTGTGTAGTATCCCATTGTGTAAATGTACCATAGTTTTTTGATCCATTCATTTACTGATGGGCACTTAGGTTGCTTCCAGCACTTGGCTATTGTGAATTGTGCTGCTATGAACATTGGCGTGCATACATTCTTTTGAACTGGGGTTTCAGGATTCTCAGGGTATAATCCCAGCAGTGGAATTGCCAGGTCAAAAGGCAGTTCCATTTTTAGTTTTCTGAGGAAATTACATCCTGTTTTCCAAAGTGGCTGCACCAGTCTGCATTCCCACCAACAGTGTACTAGGGTTCCCTTTTCTCCACACCCTCTCCAACACTTGTTTGTTGATTTGTTTATGATGGCCATTCTGACTGGTGTGAGGTTGTATCTCATTGTGGTTTTAATTTGCATCTCTCTGATGGCTACTGATGTTGAGCATCTTTTCATATGTCTCTGGGCCTTCTGTATATCCTCCTTGGAGAAGTGTCTGTTCAAGTCCTTTGCCCATTTTTTAGTTGGGTTGTTTGTCTTCCTGGAGTGGAGTCATGTGAGTTCTTTATATATTTTGGAGATCAAACCCTTGTCCAAGGTATCATTAGCAAACATGTTTTCCCATATGGTTGGTTCTCTTTTCATTTTAATGCTGTTTTCTTTAGCCATGCAAAAGCTTTTCATTTTGATGAGATCCCATTTGTTTATTCTTTATGCCCCCTGTTCTAGGCGACATATTGATGAAAATATTGCTGCATGGAATATCTGAGATTTTCCAGCCTATGTTCTCCTCTAGGACTTTCATGGTGTCACGACTTATATTTAAGTCTTTTATCCACCTTGAGTTTATTTTTGTGTGTGGTGTAAGTTGGTGATCAAGTTTCATTGTTTTGCATGTAACTGTCCAGCTGAAAGCAGCCTTTTCAAGGAAGAACTGTGTTGTGGGAGGTGGAGAGAGGGTGGGCCCACATTGTGCCCACCGTGGGTGACTCACTCCGGCCATTGGACTCAGAGCATTGGAGGCACTTGGGAAGGAAAGAATAAACAGCAGCACAGCAGCTAGAGATCTGGGACATCGTACGGCTTTGTGTATCATGGACAGATCACTTAACGTTTCTGGGTCTCAGTTCCCATGCAAGAGTCCATTTGGGATAACAAACCCTGCCTTCCTCCTAGGTTTGTTGAAAAGGCTCAAAGAGATAAGATACAGGTCAGTGCTTCCAATGCCATCAAGCACTATACACATAAAAGTATGGTGAAGTGTTTCCATTTTTAGAAAATGTTGGGGTTTCAGCAAGCTCAGTAAATAGCCACCAACTTCCTCTCCCATGTTCTGATTTCGGTGCATCGAAGACATCGAAGAGTGCTTTTTTAAATTTATTTTTTAACTGATCAAGATGGTATTGGGAAATGTGGTTCCTATCTTCAGGTGAGAGGGTTGTTTCCCAACTCAGGATTTGATGAACTCACCCATCCAGGCAGGCGCAGGTGGCCCCCAAAAACCACAGCCCGTGTTCTTGGGTTCTGACCCTTGAACATTTTCAGCTTTGAGGAGAAGACTTGGCAGGAAGCTCCCTGTGCTCACTCAGCTCCCAAGAGAATAAGGAGAGAGGGTGAGAATGAGTGAGTTCCTGTGCCCAATTCACCAGTCTGGATTCACCCCCCATTCCTGGGGGTATAAGTGAGGGGCCTGGAGAGACCATAAACAGACCTCTAGTGAAGAATCCACCACACAGAAACAAGATGGCAAGGGAGGCAATATCTCCCCACAGACACTGCCACTTAGAAAGAACTCAGCCCCTAAGAGCTGGTGCTGTGGCCTCTGAATTCACTAAAATCCATTTGTATCACTCCTAGATGTTTCCTTCCCACAGACTGTGACATATATTGAAACACAGCCTTAGGAACATCTGGAGAGAGGTTGGCAAAAAGGACATATAAGATGCTTGGATAGATTTCCTTTCTATACTGGAAACTTAATGATGAGTGGTCACAAAAAAATGAACTCTTGGTTTGCTTTCCTAGAACTCAATGATTTCTTATCCAAAGTGAGTTATATTTCAAGTCTCATTTGGGTGGAGTGTACCCTCTCCACGTATCATTTTATAGCTCCTGTAAAGTAATGAAGACTTCTTTTTAGGGATGGGACATCTCTGGGTTCTGTTTTGTATTACACCTCCTTATAGCTGAAACCCCCACACTGCTACTATCCACAAGTTAATGAACTAGTAGTCACATGAGAAAAACTAACAGTTAACAACAGATTATTACTATATTTATATACTTTGACTCTCATGGCTACTCACTTGATTTTACCAAGGTGAACTATTAATGTCAAAACCATTAGAGTTTGATAAAAAATAATTATTTTCCTTTCCAAGTACCTATGACACTTTCAGTGACTTACACCTGTAATCTGTCACATACAAGCAAAATAAAAATTTAACAGTCTTTCTCTCCCTGGCTGGTGTGGCTCAGTTGGTTGGAGCATCATCCCATACACCAAAAGTTTTGGGGTTCGATTCCGGGTCAGGGCACATACATACCTATGGTTACGGGTTATGGGTTCAGTCCCTGGTCAGTGCGAGTATGGGTGGCAACCAATCAATGTTTCTTCTCTCACACCAATATTTCTCTCTTTCTCTCTCACTCCTTCCACTCTCTTTAAAAATCAATAAACATATTTTTTAAAATCTAACAATCTTTGGGAATAGAAATCAGAAATATGTATTGATCTGTAGTTGATGAACTTGCTAACCATTATTTTAAGATTAGTTGTGATGTGAGAGTGTGTGTGATTATAAAAGTGTATGAACATATAATGTACTATAAAATATTTGGTATTTGGGAGGCCTCTTAGCATTTCTTTTAAGTTTTATGTGTAAGCTTTAGACCCTAATGCCTGCGTGTTCTTAGTACATTTGCTAAGTGTGATTGTAGGTAAGTCACTTGCCCTCTTAGTCTCTTTCGTCATCTGTGAGGTAGAGTTAATTACATCATTAGGGATGCCTTTGGCTGCAAGTAAAAGAGAAGCCTAGACTCAGCTAATTGAAAACATTTAATACATTTCCTAGTGAGGACTGTATTATCACATGAGGTAAGCCAAAGCTCTAGCAGTTCCAGACACAGAATCAGGGTTCGGATCCCCTCTGGGCAACTCTCTGGGCTTGGCATTCTCTCTGTGGTGCCTCTCTCCTCAGGCCAGATTCCCTCATGGTTGCAAGAAGACTGCAGATGTTCCTGGCATCAACTCCAGACCCAACAAAATTCAAAAGAGGGAGACAGTCTCTCTTCCTTTGTGGCTTTTTAAAACAACAACAACAAAAAGCATTCTCATGAAGAACTTCTCCTTCCTCACAACCAGCAGACTTTCTCTCACATGTCATTGGCCAGGAGTGTGTAACATGCCTGTATCTAGCAGGCCTCCTTGATTAGTTTATACCAATAAGGACCCACCTCCTAGGTCAGCCCCTCCTGAAGTAATGGCCATGTGGAAAAGGGTGAAACTTTAATAAAATTGTGGTTTATTAGGAACAGAAGAAGAATTTAAACAACCAACAAAATAAACCCTATAGGATTATTGTGAGGAATAGATGATATAACATATGGTTTAATGAGTGAACACATACAAAACTTTTCAAACAGTGCTTAGGACATGGGAAGTACCATGTACGTATTTGTTTATTGTGATGAATAAATGCCTCATTGGCAAGTCTCACAGTGTCATACCAATCTGAAATAGTCTTATGACTGGAGTTGTTTTATTAGAGGTAAAAGGAAACAGATGGATGCCAAAGATAAACAAGAGGGGAAATCTAGCTGATGCTCAGAGGCAAAGAGGAGACAGTGAGCAGTTGGCCCATATTTGGTCATAGTTTTTACACTGGGAGGAGTTAGGGCAGCTTTCTAAATAAAGAAAAACTACTATTGCCCAATGTGTTAATGAATTCCAGTCCCAATAGTCTCCTCTTTCCCACAGCTATTTTTTTTTTTCACTATTTGAAAGCGGTGTTTATTTGCTGAAGTAATTTTAAAACAGCCAGAGGTCTCTTAAATAAAAAGCTTAGGTTTTATTACTTAAAAAAAAAAGGATTTTATTTATTTATTTTTAGAGAGAATGGAAGGGGGGAGAAAGAGAGGGAGAAAAACATTGATCAGTTGCCTCTCGCATACCCCCAACCGGAGACCTGGACTGCACCCCGGGCCTGCACTGTGACCAGGAATAGAACCGGTGACCTTTTGGTTTGTAGAACGATGCTCAGCCCACTGACCCACACCATCAGGGCAGATTTTATTACTTTTGACAGGGGGAGAATGGAGGTAAAAGACTGTGTGTTGTGTAGCTCTGTATGTAAATTTAAATATCTATTTACGAAAAATGCACATACTTATAAGAAACTGTATAAGAGCTACCCTAGCCAAGAAAAAGGAACAGAAAAAAATGGCTTCTTGAAGCTTTTAGCTATAACTAAAAATAATCTTCCTAGTCCATGTTTGAAACATTACTCCAGAAAAAAATTCACTCTGTGTATCCTGAATGATTTTAGAGTTCATTGTCATTCTATATGACTTCAAGAGGATCCTTGTTGTATTGGATGGCGTGTTACACCATTTGGGACAGGCTGTGTTCTGGCCACTTCACATGGCATTTTAAACATAATGAGGGACAATTGTAGCTACTGTTCGCGTCTTTAAAAGAAAAAAGGAAGGTGCAGTTCTAAAGGTAAAAGCTCATTTCACGTTGATGCATCAAGTTTAGTTTTTATAGCCTTGAAGAGATTTGGAGGGTTTGTTGATTGTAATGTATTTGTCTTCAATACAAAGCAAATTACTTTAAAGACTGGGTTTCTGTTGGACAGGAGAATTTGTCTCATCAATTCCCTTACCTTCAGGGCAACCAAAGGAGACATGGAGAAATATTGGAGGTCTTAATTCCAGCATGAAGACAGCAGTTTCTGTTTTCATCCTTCTTGGCCTTGTATCAAATTTTACTTCCAACCTTCTCAGAAAGCAACATTCTGTTATTTATAATCAATCTCGTGAGCTGATGTTTGCCAATTCTATCTGCTTTAGCACTGAGCATCCACAAGTCCAAATTATAATGTCCTCCTTCATCAGAGGTTTACAGCTTTTCCCACGCATACCCACTCAAAGAAGGGACAGAGGGGTTTTCCTCTACATTTGCAGAGTGTTGTCCGTAAAGTTGAGACTGCGGGTGGCTCTGGATCCCCAAGGAGAGGGTGGAAATGGAATCTGTACTGATTCCGGCTGATTACTTTGGATGGGAGGACCTTTCTGCTGCCCTGGTGCTATGAGCTTAAGTTCCATTGACTTCCCAATGCTAAGCCCTCCCTTGGACGTCAGTCTAATGGACATTACCAGCTGTCCCAAGCTGCTCCATGTTTGAGAACCAGTACTGAGCAGTGCTAGGATATGTCTATACAGTGATCACAGGGCCTTTGGGAAGAAACAACAGAATAAGTACCCAAAATTATGGATGCAACATCTTTCAAAGGCTCACAATGACCATTTCTGTTCATAGATTTGTTCCATGGACTATAGGTAGGATAATTTAGGACTGACAGAAGTTTTTCCCCCTTTCTCCACTTTTCATGCTATTTGTCTCTATTCTTCTTTCAAGGAAAGACTAGTCTTCAGCGAGGACTTGACCCAACTGCTGTTTCCTTTACTGATGCATTCTGGGAACAGGGTTAATGGGGAGCAGTCACTTAGGCAGGCTGTGGTGGCTCTGGGTTTTCACAAAAGCCCTGTGATGTGTATACTGTTACTACTCTCGTGTCAAAGATGTAGAAACTGAGACGAGGTGGGATTAAGCCATTTGCCTGAGCCACTGAACTCACGAGGGCAGCATCTGGGCTGGGGCTTGGGTCTGTGGGATTCCAAACCCATGCGTGTGTGTAGCACCGCACAGAGCTCTTTCTGGATGGTGCTAAGTGGAGGATGTATTTCTAGGTTCCTCCCCTGCTGTCAGGCACTTCTGTTCTTCCTTCTGCCTACTTTTTTCCCACTGAGATATCCTATTCTAAGAATACCACTTCAAACTGTAAAAGTAAGGAAGTCAGAAGGTTACCCCAAACTCCCTCTGTGTAGGTACAGAGCAGTTTATACCCTGTGGAATGCTTCCCCATGCACTGCCCTCCTTGGTTTGGTCACTAGGGCTCCTTCCGGGTGTCAGGTCAGAAGTCCCAAGCTTGTGGTCTGTGGGCGGAGCTTGGGCAGCAGTTACTCTGGATCTGTGCTGACCTTTCCAAACCCTTGGCTGTAGGGGAGGGTTGTGCAGCCTTGACCCCTTCAGGAGCCTGCTGGCCATTTCCCACCTTTCTCACCTCTCCCCACTGCTCACAAGGTGAGTGCCCCACCACACCTTGTGTTTTGAGTCTGCATCATTTGTCATTGCAGTGGGAAGCTTCGTGAGCCTGTTACAGAAGCACTTAACATACATTGAGTATTATGGGCCTCGGTCTGTTGGTTTCACATCGATCAGGGCTGGAATGTCACAGTATAAATCTCCATACCTGGCAGTGCCTTCTCTGGGCTAAAAAGCAGATGAACCTTGAACCCAGGGATGGGGAATTTCCATCCTCTGAGGCACCAGGACACACACACTTCTTTCTGGCTCCCAGTAATCTCTCATGTCTCCATTCTGGCTCACCTCCTCCCCTCTTCCCAAACACACAAAGGAAACACTAAAGAAAACAATGCAATAATACAAAGGTCTGTAGAGCTGAGGGACAAAGACAATGGATATTCAAAAGACACATGTCTATTGCTTCTCCCCTCAAGGACAGTACAGTTATGTTGAGAAAACCCTTAAGAAAGGAGAGGAAATTTTAATATTCCTTGGGTCTCACACGGAAGCATTCTGGGTGTCCCGTGACACAGTGGTAAGCTTGGGCTGCGAAGAGGCTCCAGCCCTGGCTATGACCCCGAGTAGCCCTGAGGTCCAGGCCATGTCACTAACCCTCTCTGGGGTGCAAGTTTTGCCTGTAGCTTGAAGGGTTTGTTTGGACTAGATGATCAATAAGGTACATTTTTAGGTCTGACATTCTGTTATTTGAACAGAGGAGACACTGTGTCCATAAGGATGGTTTCCCACGGGCTGATCCTGGGCTCATCCTGACCCTCGACTCACCCTAACCCTGTATATTCAAATGGTAGAACACTTGGCCAACTAGTATTTGAGTGTTTGTTATAAGCCAGGTACTATGAGAGGAAATCATAAAGCACATTTCTATTCTTTGCAGCCTGTAATGTGGGTGGGTGAGGTGGGAGTGGTGGCCATCTCTAGTTTACAGTGCAGTAGGGTGGCTATAGCAGTTTGTTAATTAGAGTCTAAAATTTAATTCTTTGTCCCCTCCATGAGTGGGTATCTGCTGTTTCTGTCTGCCTCTTGCTTTTGGCAATGGCACCCTGACTTTCCTGTGACTGCCCTTCCCTGTTGGGTTGGTCATATTCCTGTGACCAAGGCCTGGCCAAGCAGAACTCAGATCCCCTCGCTATGGTCAGCAGTTAAGGAAATGGGCAGAAACCTAAGCCAGGCAAGTTAGACTTTTGTTGGAACCATGCAGACAGAG
Organism: Micronycteris hirsuta; assembly: GCA_004026765.1. NCBI lineage: Eukaryota > Metazoa > Chordata > Mammalia > Chiroptera > Phyllostomidae > Micronycteris > Micronycteris hirsuta. The sequence goes on along the minus strand of PVJI01020378.1, from coordinate 9,438 downwards.
GCCCCCTGTTCCCATGGGGGCTGCCAAGCTGGAGAAATGTCTGCCTGATGCGGCTGGTCCATCACCACGACACGGGATGGACCTAGTGAGGATGAGGTTGTTGCTGGGGAGAGCAGAGCAGAGCAGAGCAGAGCAGAGCGGGGCTTCCGATGGCATTGCCAGCACACCTGAGTCCAGCTCGGCTGGAATCTAAAACGAGGCCAGGACTTGTCAGTTATTTAGGCCAGTATCCTATTCTTTTTCTCTACTGCAGTTTTGGATTGAGTTTCTGTCCCCTACAATTGAGTCCCAGTCAGTACTACTCTTAAGGTATGATGGCATTTGTGCCACATTCTCTGGGCAGCCCTTTGCCCAGTTAGGATGCATTTGCTTTAAGACTCACACCCAAAGTAGCTTAAGCGGTAGGGTGTTTATTAGTCTCATAACAAACCTCGGGCAGCATGGGTCCAGGGTGGGTATTTATTGGCACAAGATGCTCAGGTTGTCAGGGTCCTGGCATCCGCTGGCTTGGTCCTTAAGTTTGTCCCCACGTGGTACAAAATTGCAGCTCTGGAAATCGCTTTCTTACATGGCTACTTTATTCCCATGGTAACTTCTCCCCAAATTCCTTTGGAGAGTTGGATCATTGGGTTTCTTTGGTTTGTTTGCTTTTTTGGTTTCTCTTTATTTTAGATCAGGAAAAAAACTCTGGTAGCAGCCCTTTAGCAGAATTTCCTTTACGTTTCCATTAAAGCAAAACAAAGCCTGGTGCTAGTTAGAGGAGGTGGAGGCAGAGTTCACTGAGCACTGCTGCGGGGGTGGGGAGCTGAGGTGTCTGTGGAACTGGCTCAACTCTGGTCCAGGGAGAGGTGGCTGGGAGTGTTAAAGGAAGACTTTAGAGGAAAGAGTAGACAGGGAAGTGGAAAATTTCAAAAAGCAGGTATGTCGGTCAGTGTTATTAGCCATCTGGGTTTGCTAACTGTTGCTGATTGAAGGTAGGCTCCTCCCCCCGACAGAGACTGGGAGACAGGGCTACTGTCCTTCCTGATGATGACATTTCAGGGCCTTGAGAAAGACACTCCTGGGTTGTAGGAGGTACGTGTGCGTCTCAAAGGGGCAGAGGGATGACTCACAATGGTACATTTTTCATGTAAGTGCTTTAAGAAAAGGGAAGGCAGGGGCCTCTCAGGTTGTTGGCTGGAACAAGCGGTGAATGCGATGGGCGGCCTCGAGTTTTTTCTGACGAGAACTCAAGGGAGCTGGGTCGTCCAGGGACATGGCCTTAGGCTGCTGGAAGCCACCTTAGAGTTTGTTCACGTCGCTTAGTGTGGTGGGGTGGATGGAGCTGTTTGTGCCGAAAGCTGCAGTTCTTACAGGCCCAGGTGGAAGCCTAGTGGGGAAGAGGCTCGGGGGAGCACGGCTAACGTACAGTCAGGGAAAGAGTCCATTATTTCCTTGGCCAGAATTGCATTATCAATCCCTGATCAACCAAGCCACTGAAAGCTCCAGGCATATACTGTGGCAAAAGATTTGTAATTTTCATTATTAGTGTAGAGTCTAACCTTCGACTCATCAAGATCCATCTTGAGGTGGGAAGGGCCTTTTCTCTGACCCCATGGCAAGGAGGAAGGTGACAAAAATCAGGGTTCCAAGGGTAGGAGAAGGGGTTGAGGAGGGGGTCGGGATCCACCACTGGGTTCCTGGGCTGCCTCCCCAGCTGTGATGGGTGGAGGGGCCATTACTGTCCATCTTAATAATAGTCTTGCTCCGTGGAAATGCCAGATGGAGGAAACTTGGTCTGAAGAGTATAATGTGTTTAGCTCCCTCAGGGACAACCCATTATACCTTGAAGGCATGGAATGATGGGATAAGAAAATTTCTCTTTTTATTTTTGACCATGGAAATGGTGGTTTGGCAGAACAGCAACATAGTCATTGGAACAAGGACAGATTTCGTGAATCCGGTCTTGGTTACAAACCAGATAATCCACAGGGCTCACTCTGGACTTACTTTCCTTGCCCCCAGCATCCTGCCATAATAATGAAGGACAGCCCTAGAAATAACTAGGTTTTGCCTCAGAAAGGTGGTGTTTTCGGACAGGAATCAGAGTCTAAGTGATGGAGTGGAATGAGGCATGGAATACTAATCAGAGAGTGGGCACTAGGGTTTTCTTAAGCAGAATAGTACAAGTTGCATAGCAGATATTTCTTTAAAAAAGTAATTATATATATATATGCATATATATATTTTTAAGATTTTATTTATTTATTTTTTAGAGAGAGGAGAAGGGAAGGAGAAAGAGCAAATTTATGGTTGCCTCTCACATGGCCCTCATTGGGGACCTGGCCTGCAACCCAGGCATGTGCCCCGACTGGGAATCAAACCGGGACCTTTTTGGTTCCCAGCCCGCGCTCAATCCACTGAGCTACACCAGCCGGGCCAAAAAATTAATTATATTTTATTTGCATTCGGAGAGCATGGTGTTTAAAGGTGTCTTATAGTGATGCTTTATGAAAATGGAAGTGAACAGTTTTGGTGACTCATAACTCCATATGGTATACCAAGGAGTCTAAACACCAGACACATCTGAACAATTACAGAATTATTCTAAACACTTAAAAAATAATAAGAAAATGGAAGCACGGTTTGCTGTTGTGGGTGGTGTGTGGTGACCATGGGAAGCCCAGCACTGTGAGTGACAAGTGGTGAGGTCTAGGGAGGCCGGTCCATGTGCTGAACACGGCGAGGCGGGTGGCGGTGGCGGTGGCAGGGCTGTCACGCGGCAGCACGTGCATCAGGGCTGCCTGCTGTCTCACGTGTTTTCATTCACAATAGTCAGTTTGGAGTGCTGGACCGTACTTGGGTAGGTATATATTCTATACCCCAGTCAGCAATCTGTGTCCTGGAAAGAAACATAAGATCATTCAAAATAAAAAACATTTGGGTTGGATGAAGTCTTTCATGAACATCGTGATTATTTGGATTCGAAGTATCCCAACTCTGAAAATTCTGATTAATTTAGAGTAAGTTGGGAAACGGGCATTCTGGGTAAACTACTACAGTGTTTGTTTTCTCAGTGAAGATTTTCAGACGTGGCTACGTAGCATGATTTCTCCACAGCAGACCAGAGGTCGATAAACTTGGGCCCACAGGCCAAATCTCAGCTGTTCATATCCAGCCCACTGCCTATTTTTGTATGGCTTGTAGCTAAGTATGTTTTTACATTAAAATTTTTCTTTGTTTGTTACTCATGAGGACTGTGTGAAATTCAAGTATCAGCATGCGTAAATAAGGCTTTTCGGCTCACAGCCTTGGGTGGTCATTGCATTTCGTGTGTGGCTGCTTCTGGGCCACAGTGGCCCTGGGCTAGTAGTTGTCAGCGGCTGCGTGGCCTGCACAGCTGAGCGTATTTACTAATGGGCTCTTCACCGCAGATGCTTGTCCACTGCTGCACTGGACCCTTTCGGTGGCTTGTTATTCTCCTCTTCCTCCACACGACGTCTGTTCTCTTGGGGTCAGGCCATCTGAGCAGTTCCTCAGGCTGAGTGGCTGTGAGCTCCCCAGGCTCTTCCTAAGTCACAGTTCCACAGGGTTAAACCTGAGGGACCTGTCCTTTCAGCTTGTTATCCGTGAGCGCGTCAGCAGTGAGGCTCGGGAGAGTTTCCCCTCCCACGTGTAAGCAGCTGGTGCCGGAGGAGCAGACTAATAATGTCTCTGTGGAATGCCTGTGAGGTGATCAGCCACTTCCTATTGTCCTTTTACTTCAGGCCATATTAGGATTTTATTTGCTTTTGTACGTTTTCATCTTTTTATTTCGTTGCTTCAGTATTCCTCACACATGTAATCTTAGGGGACGTGATGAGATGGGCTCAAGGTAGGCAGAGGGCCCCAGCAGGCCTGACCGGGTTACTCCTTCCAGAGAGTGCGCAGCGCAGGGCACAGGGGCAGCGTGGATGAGAGCTCGCTCAGCTCTGCCGAGGCTGGGGGTGGGCACACGGTCAGGGACAGCTTTGAGGAGGTCACACCTGACCTGGGGTTCAATGGCATTATTTGGCTGGGTTCTCAAAGAAGACAAAGGACACTGAATATGCAATGGCACCCAGGCATACAATACTCCCAAGCATTTGGAGAATTTAAACAGGTTCATTAGTACTAACGAATACACTTGAAGTTGGGGTGAGAGGGAAGAAAAAGGTAGAAAGGTAGGCAGGAACTCGGGTATTAAGAGAAGGCCCGGATGGTTGAGTGTTTCATCTAGCTGATGCCATCACAACACTTCAAGCTGGAGGTGAATAATCTTGGTTCTCCTTCTGACGAGTTCTCTAAGTCCAGCGGAGGATATTTACTGCACCACCGCGAAACATGGTTTCTGTGTAGAGTTACCTAAAAGTCTGTCCGTAAACAATTGTTTTTGAGTTTGGGGATTGTCCTAATTCATTACTTCATTAAATTACTCTTTCCACCAGTATTTATTGAGGGCCCACTTTGTGCTGGGGCCTGTTCTAGAAACTGAGGATAGAGAGGTGAGCTAAACAAAGCCGGTGCCTCCGGACCTCACATTCTAACCAGCTGCTGGTGGCCGTTCATTGCTTGGCTGCACAGGAGGTTTGAGAACTGCACAGGCTTGTGTTTTGGTCTTACTGGATTTTAGCACAATCATTTTTGGCTCTGTTCTCGTGTGGCTGCAAGAAGTCATTTCCTATTTTGCACCTGTGTTTCCTTACTTGTCAAATGGGCATCATCGTGGCCACCTTCAGTGAAAACAGCAGGAGAACACATCAGATGTTGTGCCAATGGAGGTCGAATTAAAAAGAGGGGTTCCCAGGAGAACGCAGGGTTTCCATCCTTTATTCAATTAGTGGCTTCCAAACGTTTTAGGCTGTGGCTCACGCAAAGAAGAACATTTTGGAGCCAAACAGAAGTTTCACAAAATTATGAAACTGATGTCCTGATACTTCATCTCTTCTACCTGCCATACTCACAAATGCTGGCAGAGAGCTGCTACGTTGATTTCATGGCTGCTGTGCCTGGACCCCAGCCTCCAAGCTAAGAACAACTCCCTTAAGGTGAGCATTCCTTGCCAGCAGGGTTTTAAACTTGATTTCTCCCGTTTCTACTTGTTGATGGATTGTTTCAGCTTGTACTTGGCCTTTTATAACCTAAGCAACTATTTACAAGCTGACCTAGAGATCATTCATAGTCGGTATTAACAGGGAAATCCATCTACACGCCCACTGCACCCTCTGCCTGCCACGGGGTGACCCAGGCTGCCCTGGCATAATCAGATGTAGTGAGCGAGAAGCCCTCCTTCCTCCCCTCCCCTTCCTTCCAGAGGGTCTTGCTCTCAGCTGAGAAAAAATGATCATGACCTGACACCTTTCCCCAGAGAGAACCGCGGGTCTGAGCTTGTGCAGCCGGTTCTGGCGGCGGCGCGAGGGCTCCTCTAAGGGTTTCTGAGGTGGGCGAGGCGGTGGTAAATTTAGAACTGTTTGCCTTTCTAGTCTAATGTTGTACAGAAAATCCAGGGTAAGGGGGGAAATGACAATCAAATGCACATTTTTCTGGGGTTCGCCAACTCCAACATGTTAGAGCACTTCACGCTGTTTGGGTAGAGAATACCTCACTTCATTGTGCTGGTTGCCCCAGAGCTGATCTCAGGCACAGTGGCTAGGATCTGAGGGTGGGGGAAGGGGGGAATTCCTTCCTTTTAGAGTTAGCTTAGCATTTCATCAGAGCAGTATCCTTATTGGCAGTTTAAACAACCTGGTGACTCCTTAGGCTGATTCTTTCTCTTAAATATATGCGCATGTACTATATCTTCATCGTCCAGGTGTCTGTTGATGGACACTTAGGTTGCTTCCATATCTTGGCTATTTTAAATGATGCTGCAGTGAACATAGGGATACATGTATCATTTTGAATGAGTGTTTTGGATATCCTTGGATAAATACACAGAAGTAGAATTGATGTCATATGGTAGTTCTATTTTTAAATTTCTGAGGAAACCCCATACTATTTTCCATGGTGGCTACACTGATTTATTACCCCACCAGCAGTGCATGAGTGTCCCCTTTTATTTCTTAAGATTTTATTTATTTTTTAGAGAGAGGGGAAGGGAGAAAGAGAGGGAAACATCAATGTATGGTTGCCTCTTGAGTGCCCCCTACTGGGGACCTGGCCCTCAACCCAGGCATGTGCCCTGACTGGGAATCAATCCAGCAAACCTTTGGTTCACAGGCCAGCACTCAATCCACTGAGCCCACCAGCCAGGGGTATTTATTTATTTATTTTTAAGAGAGAGGAGAAGAGAGAGAAAGAGAGGGAGAGAAACATCGATGTATGAGAGAAACATTGATTGGCTTCCTCTTGCTGGCTCCAAGCGGAGACCTGACCCACAAGCCAGGTATGTGCCCTGACCAGGAATTGAACCGGTGACCTTTCAGTTTGCAGGCAGGGCGCTCAATTCACTGAGCCATACCAGCTAGGGCTGGGAGAGTTCCCTTTTCTCCACATCCTCACCAAAACTTGTTTGTAAATTTTTTGATGATAGCTGTTCTGACAGGTGTGAGGTGATACTGCATTGTGTTTTTTTATTGTTATTCTATTATAGTCATCTCAAATTTTACCCCTTTGCCCTCCTCTGCCCAGCCTACTCCTGCTTCACAGTCAATCCCCACACTGTTGGCCATGTCCATGGGTCATTCATACACATTCTTCGACTAACCCCTTTCCCTTCTTTCCACCTTTATTCCCCTCCCCCCTCCTCTGGCTGCTATCAGTGTTCCATGTTTCCATGCCTCTGGCCCTATTTTGCTCATTATTTATTTTGTTCATTAGATTCCTCTTATAGGTGAGATCATACGGTATTTGTCTCTTACCAACTGGTTTATTTCACTTAGTATAATACTCTCCAGTTCCATCCATGCTGCCCCAAAGGGTAGGAGCTCCTTCTTTCTTTCTGCTGTGTAGTATTCCATTGTGTAAATATACTAGTTTTTTGACCCACTCATTTACTGATGGGCACTTAGGTTGTTTCCATCACTTGGCTATTGTAACTTGTGCTGCTATGAACATTGGGGTGCACAGGTTCTTTTGAACTGTTTTTTCAGGATTCTTAGGGTATATTCCCAGCAGTGGAATGGCTGGGTCAAAAGGCAGTTCTATTTTTAATTATATGAGGAAATTCCATTCTGTTTTCCACAGTGGCTGCACCAGTCTGCATTCCCACCAACAGTGTAGTAGGGTTCCCTTTTCTCCACAACCTCTCCAGGATTTGTTGTTTGTTGATTTATTAATAACGGCCATTCTGACAGGTGTGAGGGGATATCTCATTGTGGTTTTGATTTGTAATTCCCTGATAATTAGTGACATTGAACATCTTTTCATGTCTGTTGACCATTTGTATGTCCTGATTAGAGAAGTGTCTATTCAGGTCCTCTGACCATTTTTAAATCAGATTGTTTGTGAATTTTTTTTTTGAGTGTGTGTTAACATGTATGAGTTCTTTAGAAATGTTGGATATTAACCCCCTTATCAAATGTATCATTGGCAAATATCTTCTCCTATTCAGTAGGCAGTCTTTTGTTTTGTTGATGGTTTCCTTTGCTGTGTAAAAACTTTTAGTTTGATGTAGTCGCGTTTATTTATTTTTTCTTTTGTTTCTCTTGTCTAAGGAGACATATCACAAAAAATGTTACTAAGAGTGATGTCAAAGAATTTACTGCCTATGTAGTCTCTTAGAAGTTTTATGGTTTCAGGTCTCACATTTAGGTTTTAATACACATTTTGAGTTTATTATTGTATGTGGTGTAAGGAAGTGATTCATTTTCATTCTTTTGCATGTGTCTGTCTAGTTTTCCCAACAGCATTTTTGAAGAGACTGTCTTTCCCTCGTTGTGTATTCTTTCCTCCCTTGTCATAGATTAATTGATCACATAGGGATGGGTTTATTCCTGGGATCTCTGTTCTCTCAGTTGGTCTACATGTCTGTTTTTTTAATGCCAGTGCCATGCTATTTTGATTACTATAGCCTTGTAGTATCGTTTGATATCAAGTAGCATGATACTTCCAACTTTATTCTTTTTTGTCAAGATTGCTTGGACTTTTTGTATCTTTTGTGGCTCCATACAAATTTCAGGATTATTCTAGTTCTATGGAAAATGCCATTGGTATTTTGATAGGGATTGCATTGAATCTGTAGATTGCTTTGTATAGTGTAGACATTTTAATGATATTAATCTTTTCAATCAACAAGCAAGGTGCATCCTTTTATTTATTTGTATCTTCTTCAGTTTCTTTCTCCAATGTCTTATAGTTTTCCAAGTGCAGGATTTTTCCTCCTTGGCTAAATTTATTCCTAGGTATTTTATTCTTTTTGAGGCAATTGTAAATGGCATTGTTTTCTTAATTTTTTTCTGATAGTTTGTTATTAGTGTACAAAAATGCAACTTATTACTGAATATTAATTTTGTATCCTGATACTTTACTGAATTTATTAGTTCCAATGTTTTTTTGTGTGTGGCTTTTTATCATGTCATCTTCAAATAATGACAATTTTACTTCTTCCTTTCCAATTTGGTTGTCTTTTATTTCTTTGTCATATCTGATTGCTGGGGCTATGACTTCCCATACTATATTGAATAAAAATGGTGAAAGTGCACATCCTTGCCTCATTCCTGATCTTTAAGAAAAACCTTTTCACCATTGAATATCCTAGCTGTGGATTTGTCACATATGGCCTCTATTGTGTTGAGGTATGTTTCCTCTATCCCCACTTTACTGAGAATTTTTATCATAAATGGGTGTTGGAATTTGTCAAATGCTTTTTCTGCATCTGTTGATATGATCCTTCATTTTGTTTATGTGGTATATTACATTTATTAATTTGTGCATATTGAACCAGCCTCGTATCCTGGGAATAAATACCGCTTCATCATGGTATATGATATTTTTAATGTATTGCTGAATTTGGTTTGCTAATATTTTATTGAGGATTTTTACATCTCTGTAAACATCAGTGATATTTGGCCTATAATTTTCTTTTTTTCTTTTTTTCTGTAGTATCTTTGTCTGGTTTTGGTATCAGGGTAATCCAGACCTTGTAAGATGAGTTTGGGAGGCTTCTCTCCTCTTCAATTTTTTGGAATAATTTGAGAAGGGTAGGTATTAATTCTTTGAATACTTTGAAAAATTCACTGTGAAGACATTTGTTCCAGGACTGTTGTTTGTTGGGAGTTTTTTGTTTGTTTGTTTGTTTTTTGTTTTTTAAATTATTTTATTGTTGTTCACTTACAGTTGTCTGCATTTACCCCCACCCCCAACCCCAGGCAAACCCACCTCCCTCCCTTGCTTCCACCCTCCCCCTTGGTTTTGTCCATGTGTCCTTTATAGCAGTTCCTGAATACCCTTGTCCCCATTATCCCCTTCCCCCTCCCCTCTGGTTACTGCCAGAATGTTCTA
>PVJI01020377.1:0-29160 GCA_004026765.1 Micronycteris hirsuta | reverse complement strand
GATAGATTATTCTTGGTTGTAGGCCCTTGCTTTTCATGATTTGAAATATCTCTGTCCAGCCCCTTCTTGCTTGGAAGGTCTCCTTTGAGAAATCCGCTGACAGTCTTATGGGGATTCCTTTGTAGGTAACTGTCTCTTTTTCTCTTGCTGCTTGCAAGATTTTCTCCTTATTCTTAATCTTGGGTAATGTAATTATGATATGCCTTGGTGTGTTCCTCTTTGGGTCCCGCTTCTTTGGGGTTCTCTGAGCTTCTTGGATTTCCAGGAAGCCTATTTTCTTTGCCAGATCTGGGAAGTTCTCCTTCATTATCTGTTCAAAAATACGTTCAATTTCTTGGTGTTCCTCCTGTCCTTCTGGAAGCCCTATGATCCAGATGTTGGGTCGTTTACAAATGTCTCTGAGGTTCCTGAGACCCTCCTCATTATTTTGAATTCTTGTTTCTTCCTTCTGGTCCACCCCATTGGTTTGAGACCCAGCTTCCTTTTTTCCCCTATTGGTTCCCTGTAAATCTTCCTCCATTATCCTTATCGTATTCTTCATTTGTTCAATTATTCGCGTTCACCTATCTTCCAGTTTTGTTAGCATTTTGATTACTAGCATTTTAAACTGAGCATCTGATAGGTTGACTGTGTCGTCATCCGTTAGTTGTAATTTGTTCTGTTCTTTCATTTTGGCCATTTTCATTCTTTTTATCTCGGTGCACTTGTCGGCTTGCTGGTGCTGGCAACCTGGGTCGCTTTTTGGGTGACGTTGCCTCTGGGGGCGGGACCTGGGAGGAAGCAATGGCGACCTCTGATCACCGCGGGTTCCTGTCACCCCTCTGCTCCCCAGTTCCCCACCGCCTTTTCCACCAGACTCGGCTCTGCTGGCTCCCACTGGCCTCTCTCCGGCAGCGTCGTCGGCTTGCAGGATTCACCCTTTTTCGGGGTTGCACCCTGTTCAGGCGCTGGCGGTGTGAGTTCCTTTGTGAAAACTGCCTCTCACTCCGCTCCTCCGCTTGGTTCTGCCCCGCTTACCGGCCTGGATGTTCGTCTTCTCCTACCTCCTGGGTGTTGGACTTCCCTTCAGTTCGATTCTGTCCGTTCTGGTTGTTTAATTTTTCACTACTGTGTTCGTTGTTTAGACACTCTGGATGTGCGGGCGGCGAGTGCGTCCACCTACGCCGCCATCTTGGTGGAAGTCCCAGCAACCACTGATCTTTTTGCCGTCTCCACAGTTCGGCCTTTTCTAGAACGCCATGTCGTTGGAACCGTATGGCATGTAGCGCCCTTTTCAGATCGGCTTTCTTCACTTAGCAATGTGCCGTGCACGGTCCTCCATGCGTGTTTGTGGCTTGGTATGTTTAAACCGCCCATCACTGTGTTTCTGACAGGGAAATGGTGGCAAGGGCCCACCATCCTTAAACCGAGCACCATTGTTACAGTGACTACGGCTCACTTCTTTTTATGAAACACATGAGTTTATTCATTGAAGCCCTCAGAGAAGTGCTTGGCAAATAGTAACATTCAATAAAGGTTGTTCATATCATCATCCTCGTCACTGTCGTCACTGTCATTACCATTACTAGGTTCTGGACCCTGGGCTAGGGGCTTCATGCACTTTATCTCTTCTCAAAGAACTTGGCAGGTTAAGACTTCTTTTTCCTGCTTTCTATATGTGCATGTCTTCTTTTTAGGGAGGTTAACCAACATGTCCAATGTTACACAACTAGAGAGTGGTAGAACCAAGATGTAAACTCAGGCCTTGAGGATGCCAAAACTTTAAAATGAGGAGGGGAGGCCCAGCTGGTGTAGCTCAGTGGATTGAGCGCGGGCTGGGAACCAGAGGGTCCCAGTTCGATTCCCAGTCGGGGCACATGCCTGGGTTGCGGGCCGGGTCCCCGGTGGGGGCCATGTGAGAGGCAACCATACATTGCTCTTTCTCCCTCCCTTCTCCTCTCTTTGAAAATGGATAAATAAAATCTTTAAAAAAAAATGAGGAGGGGAAAGAAGTTTTACTAAAATGTTAGACAAAAAGAAAAGACAATACTAATAATTAGTTAAACATTGGGATTTCTTAAAAAGGCATTATGGAAAAAAAACAAATAAAAAATTAGTTTTATCACCCCCTGTTAAAAAACCCATTATGCTGTATCCACATGGCATAATCATGGGTCTAAGCACTGTAAATAGTTCATTATGCATATTTGTACAAATTACAGTTGTAATTATTTCCATGATGTAAATAAATGATAAGTGGCTAAATGCTGCCTGAGAAACATAGCAGAGTGACTTTTCAAGTGCATTATTCTTATTACAGGAAAGGAATTCCATGTTACTGGAGTCCACTTCTACCTAACTCAAAGAGATTAGCATTCCAGTCACAACCACACCTTTCTAAACTGCCCTGCCTGTCCTACCACTTCATGAGGCTAATGCATTCTTTACTGTTTTCCTCGCAGTCCTGGAAACCTGTCTTTAGTACAATACAGTGGTTTAATGTCTAGGGTCCAAAGACAAAGTGTGGGTTCAAATCCTGTCTCTACCCTTTATTAACTGTGTCTGGACATGGGGCATATACTTCTAGGCCTTGATTCTTTATGTGTACAGTGGTGATAAAATGGTACCTGACTAGCACTGGTTGGGGTAGCTCAGTGGATTGAGCGCAGGCCTGTGAACCAAAGCATCGCTGGTTTGATTCCCATTCAGGGCACATGCCTGGGTTGCAGGCCAGGTCCCCAGTAAGGGGTGTGCTAGAGGCAACCACACATTGATGTTTCACTCCCTCTTTTTCTCCCTCCCTTCCCTTCTCTCCAAAAATAAATAAATAAAATCTTTTAAAAAAATGGTACCTGACTAATGGTTAGTTATGAAGATAAAATAACACAATGTGTAAATAAATTCATACATAAAAAGGAATCAATACATGTTGCTACTGTTATCAAGGTTTGATTCTCAAAGATGTTCTTCAGATACTGAGTTAAAAATGCAGCACCTTGGTGAAATGGGGAAGAATGTGTGGAAACAAGAAATAGTTCATATCATACATACACAGTAGACTATCCACTAAGTAATCTTATTTTTCTGCCTATTAAACACTTAATCAAAAATTTGGGCCCTGGCTGGTGTAGCTCAGTGGATTGAGTGCGGGCTGGGAACCAGACGGTCCCGGTTCGATTCCCAGTCAGGGCACATGCCTGGGTTGCAGGCCAGGTCCCCTGTGAGGGCCATGTGAGAGGCAACCATACATTGCTGTTTCTCTCCCTCTCTGTCTCCCCCCTCCTTCTCCTCTCTCTAAAAATAAATAAAATCTTAAAAAAAAATTATTTCCAGGCTTTTTGCACTGTACTCACATTCTAGAGGAGGAAGATAGACATGTAAGCATGTAAATTAGTACATGATACCTTAAGCGCCACAAGAAAGGTGCAAACACTGGGTAGTTTTGGTGTCCAGTGACAGTAAACCATGTAAGAGCAAGTACACCTGCTTACCTGATGCAGGTCTGCAGCTGAATTCATATCGATGCAAAATGAAGACGTAAGGAGGAGAGCCAGGACTCCACCCACACAGTTGGTGCATTTCTCGGCAAGTCCAGCTGGGAACGTGAATGCAAACCTGTGACACTGGTACACACAAATGGTGTACATCCAGGTTCTGGGTACAGCGTTGCCCTAATGTCAGTTGTTGATATTGCTCAACAGAGAAGGACACGGTATTGAATATCGAATTATGTTTTATGCCTCTAGGGCTGCATTGCAAACCTCCATTAACCAAAAAGAGCCACATACCTTAAAAAATAACCTAATAACTTGATACAGAAATGAGAAGAGGACAACCACAGGCTAGCTGTAAAAGATTCCCCTGACTCTGAAGAGATGGGGAGATCCTACCTAGACACTGAGACTCACTGTGAATTTCCTGTGAACTGGTTTCCTGTCTCCTTCATCTTCGTGTCCCTCAGGTCCTAGCAAAGGGCCTGTCATACAGATGTGGCAAAAGTTTGTTGACTCTAAGTGAATTGAATTAATAGAGTTTAAAGGGTTGCAAAATGCTAAGTTGTCTCATTAAAAAATTATCTTAATTAAAGCACAAGAGGATTTCCACACATCAAATTTGGGGGAATTCAAACTATAGTAGCACATTCAAACTATAGTAGCTACAGAAATAAGAATTAATGCCCAGGTAATTTAATATTTTTATTTTATTTTATTTTTTATTTTTTAAAGATTTTATTTATTTATTTTACAGAGAGGGGAAGGGAGGGAGACAGAGAGGAAGAGAAACAGCAATGTATGGTTGCCTCTCACATGGCCCTCACTGGGGACCCGGCCTGCAACCCAGGCATGTGCCCTGACGGGGAATTGAACCGGGACCCTCTAGTTCCCAGCCCGCGCTCTATCCACTGAGCTACACCCGTCAGGGCTAATTTAATATTTTTAATGAAGTGTAAATTAACATTCTAGAAACACCCTTTGACTATGTGCTTGTTACTATGTTCATTGGTAATTAATATAATTAATAAAGTATAATGAATAAGAACATTCTTTCTTTTTATACGAATATAATGTAAACGACTCTCTTTATCCACAGGGAAAATGTTTTAATCTTTTTCTTCCAGAAGGGATGAATAGCATTTGCCCAATTTTCTACTTCCTCAGCCAGCTCTATTTATTTTTACTATGAATTTGCATTATTTTTAATTTTTAATTATAAAAATTATAAAATTAATATTTGCCTGAAATAAAAGTACAAAGTAAAAATTGAAACTTTTAATTTCTCTACCTACTGCTCTTGATTCTGACCTTTTTGGCTACATTTCTAGTCCTCTTTCTATGTGTGTATAAACCTACATCTATAATGCATACTTTTATATTTATATAGCATTTTAACACAACACTGATCTTATTACATATTTTTTTTTTCTGCAACCAAGAGGCCTTTTCTTAGGACTCAGTCTCTGTACAGAAATTCTAATGTAACTATACACTTATTTTTATGCTTATTTTATTGTTTATCTTCCCCTCCAGACTGTAAGCTCCCTAAGAACTAGTATTCTCCAATGTACAAACAGTACTTAACACAGTTCTAGGCTCATAATGGTCCCTTGATTAACATTGGTTGAATAAATGAATGAAAACATTTTCACCAGCATCACACTGAGGACGTCCTTCCACCAGAGCCCTGAGCTCCCCTTCGGTCCTTCCAGCATCTGCCAGAATTCCACGGCGTGGACATGTCCTCACGTGCTGGAGGGTCTGTTATCAGTTCCTTCTTGATGAGGGCCCATGCTCATTTCATTTTTTCATTTTAGGCTATTTTTTAATAAAAATTAAAGTTCTATCTAGGCATAGTGTTAGTTTGTTAAGTCTACTATAACCAAGTGCTGCAGACTGAGTAACTTATAAACAACAGTAATTTCTTTCTCAGTTTTTGGGGCTGGAAGTCTGAGGTTGGGGTACCAGTATGGTCAGGTGAGGGCCCTCTTCAGGTCATAGACTCTCATTGTGTCTCCACGTGGTGGACAGGGCTGGGCAGCTCTGTGGGCTGTCTTTTATAAAATCACTAATCCTGTACACGAGGATTTTACCCACATGACCTATTCACCTTCCAGACGCCCCACTTACTAATACCATTACCTTTAGTGATTAGGATTGCCACATATGAATTTTGAGGCAATTCAGACTATAGCAGCATATTCAAATCATAAGAAATAAATATATAGTTAGAAGTAATAGTTGTCATTTCTCTCTACCCCTAATTCCATAACTGCTTCTGTTTTATATCTTTTGGTGATTTCCTTTATAATTTAAATAAAATATTTATGATGCATAATTCACAATTTGAATATTTATTTTAGAGAGAGAGGAAGGGAGGGAGAAAGAGATGGAGAGAAACATCCATGTGAGAGAGAAACATCAATTGGTTGCCTCTCCTATTTGCCTCAACCAGGGACCAAACCTAGACAACGTGCCTGACCAGGAATCAAACCTGCAAACTTCCGCTTTGCAGGTTGACACCCAACCAACTGAGCCACACTGGTCAGGGCTATGATTCTCAATTTGCATGGCACCTTTTAGTTCTAAACTATGAAAGATGAGGAGTTTAGTACATATATTATCTCAACCACAATCCCTTTGATTTTCTGATTTTAGAAAAGTTTTATTCTCATTTTTCATGACCATAGTTTATAATGTTTACAATCTTTCCCTCCTATGTTTGTAATGAATTTATACATAATTTTGGTTGGATTAACATCACATTTTTATGTTTTTCACCATGTAAACTTTATCAAAGCTCTCTTGCACATCTTTTAGCTATCCCTGGAGTTACTTATTTCCTTTTTAATTTTAGTTTTTAAAATATATTTATCTTTTGTACCCACACTTTCTGCTAATCATTTAAATATCCTTTTGTTATGTGTATTTGAGTGCCTGTGGTATGCCATCAATTTTGTCCTTTTGGAGAATAGAAATTTCTAGAATTTCTGAACTTCTTTCATTTGAACCTGTTTCCTAGGCTTGTTGCATGGTTCTCCTCCCAGGGTGTCCTTTTGCCATCATTTTGGGAATTTCCTCACCTCACTGGAGTTGGATTCCGTGGTCCAGAATCTCAAATGTTGTTTCACTTACTCATTTTGGTGGAATACCTCCTCCAGTACCTTCCTAAGAAACAGTGCATGGGATACATGTTTTGATATCTAATATTTCTGAAGACATCTTTCTTCTACACTCAAACTTAATTAATAATTAACTGCATTTGAAATTAATTCTGTGTTGGAATCTATTTCCCTCAAAATTTTTTAAGGTATTGCTCCATTTTCTTCAAGTTACCAATTTTGTCATTAAGAAGTCTGAAACAATTTTAATTCTTCTTTTTTTTTGGTATGCCACCTGTTTTTACTCTTTGAAAGTTTTTTCACAGTGTTCTAATAGTTATCCATAATATGTCTAATTTTAAGCGATTTCTTTCGCTCTGACTGCTCCTTATTAAAAGCATTCTAATATTATTTTATTTTATTTTTCTGAGAATATTAATGAGAGTGTTTTTCAAAGTTTTCTTTAAAACAGACTGTTTCCTCCAATTTTCTTCATTCTGGTTGCGGCTTTGATCTTTCCGGTTAGGCTTCCCTCAGATGTGTATTGATTCGTGGTTTCATGCTTCTTTAAGGATGGGGCATTAAAAAGCCGATAGAAAGCTTTGTGAACATGGGTCGGGCTCACTGACTGCTGGCCTCGCAGCAGGAGGCTGACCAGGCAGTTTAATTGGGGAACCCCTGGTGTCAGTATTCTCAGGTCTGTTCTTTGGGGCTGTTTTTATTTCCCAGAGAAGAATCTCTTAGTGTTCTGTCTGGATGGTAAAAGCATCACCCAAAACATTCTGGGATCCAGCTGGAGAGCAGGGCAATGGGTCGCAACATTCTACATGTGTTTACCTGGACCTTCACCTCTCTGGCTTTCATATGGTAACCCGCCCCTCAGCATACCCCGTTCCCCGTCCAGGCTCTATTTTAGTCTCAGGTAGGCTAAGTCAGTAACCACTTATCTTTCTGTCTCCAGTATCCAAAATTTTGTTGTTATAATCCCTCTTCCTGTTCTTTTTTACCATTATTAGACTAACGTCTTTTGTTTTAAAGTTGTTTAAGCCCGTTAATATTTACTGTAATTAGTGATATGTTTGCATTTATTCCAACCATCAGCTATCCTGTTTTGTTTTCTAGTTACTATACTTTTAAAAACTTACTTTTTCATTCTGTTGGCTCTTTCTTGACTAGATCATTTTCTTGCTTAATTTCCAAGCCTATTCTAAAGTTTGGAAGTTTTACAGTTTTTGCATTATATTTCTAATCTTCTGGTGGTTGGTCTTAAAATTTTAATAGTAATAAACATTTTTCTATCAATGACAGTAAATTAATCAATATGTATATAATTTCTCAAAAAAAGTTAAGAACCTTAACATGCTTACATTTTCTTCTTCATTTCTTCCCAGCTATTTCCCATGTTGAGATTTTCGTCCCAGATCATTAGGGATGTTTAATTGTATATTTGACCTATATTTATTTATATTGTTATTTTATGTATTACATAATACACACTATATATTATATACTATCTATGTAAATATTGATGTAAGGAACATCCAAACCTATAGAGAATTTTAATGGACTTATTTGAGCCAAACTGATAACAATCGCCAGAAAGCAAAATCTCTACTGATTGAGAAAATGCTCTGGAAAATGGCAGTTTTATCACTTACTTTATACATCAGAATAAAAAAGAAGATGTAAGGGGTTTACAGGAAACCCATTGGTGGTAAAGGGAGCAGGAGGAAGCCAAGTGAAGAGATCTCTGAAACTTGATAAAAGGTAAAATGGAGAGACACTGTTTTTATATTAGTGGGTATAGGATAGTTAACTATTAACATTTACAGCATGTGGAGGTGGCCTGTGGTAGAAGAGGGGGTCTGTGGTCTTGTGTTATGGTGGGAGAATTTGCCCTAGGGGTCTGGGAAAGGGGTTACTCTGACATTCCAAAGGTATGTTGTCGTAGATACAAAAAACAATAGATCGGGTCAGTTAAGTAAAGATTGACCTTTGCAAGGAGGATACCAGCCTGGGACACGACTACCCACCAGGACTCACCTTTAGTTAGGAAGTTTTCATTTCAGACCGTCTTATGTGGTCACTTTCGGTCTCTGAGTTTGTAAGGCTGCCGTGCAGGCCTCCCTTGAGCTTGTCAGGCTTCGTATGTGGCCCCTTTGTCTGCCTGCATAGCTAACAGGTATTATAAAGTACAGTCATACCTCGGTACTCAGCAGCTTCAGAACTCATCAAGCCCTGTATTCGCTGTATTTTGACAAGAAAAAAATGTTTCAGCGCCCGGTGCTTGCTCAGGACTTGTTGCACTTGCTAGAACTTGTATGAGTCAACACTGCCCCGAAAGAGAAAATGCTTCATCATTCATTGCCTGCTTGGTACTCATCGATTTCAGCACTTGTCACAAGTTCTGGAATGAATTAATGATGAATACAAAGGCGCCACAGTATTTATGTATTATAATTATATTTTTATATATACTATGATACATATTGTATATATTATTATATTATTTCTATTATATTTTTTGCTTATTATTGCTCTTTTGGATCAAGCTCTTGAATTCATTTTCTGTTTGCTTGTTTTTCTGGCTGAAGGTCAACTCATTGAAAGAAGGTTCAAAAGTTTTAAAAAAGTTCTAAATTCCTGTGTGTTCAAAATGTCTTTATTTGGTTTTGTTCTTGAATGATAGTTTGATGGGCATGGAATTCTGGAATAGGTTCAGAATAATTTTCCCACATGAATTTTTAAATTTTTAAAAAATCCTCACCTGAGGATATATTTATTGATTTTAGAGAGGGGGGAGAGGGGAAGAGAGAGAGAGAGAGAAACATCGATAAGTTGCCTCCTGTACTAACCCTGCCCAGTGAATTGAACCCTCAACCTAAGCATGTGCCCTGACCTGGACTCGAACCCACAGCCTTTTGGTGTATGGGATGACGCTCCAACCAACTAACCCACCTGACCTGGGCTGCCACAATTTCTAAGAGATGGCCCCAAGAAGACATTCTTGCATATATTGTTGGTGATGAAGAGCCCTATGTCAGTCTATTCCTTATTTCTTTATTTGGAATTGGGAACTCTATGAAGCAACTGGGATTTTGTCTCCATCTTTGGAATTCTGAATATATACCATAATATATCTTTTTCATTCGTCTTTTGGACACTTAGTGAGTCTTTCCATCTTGAGGATGCCTGTCTTCAGTTGTGGAAATCTTTCTTCCATTATTGCCTTCAGTACTTCCTCCCTTCAGTACTATGTAACCTCCTTTTTGGGGAAATAGTTAGATAAATATTGTAATCTCTGGGTCTAACCTCTGTGCCTTTTAACTTTTTTTGTTGTACCTGTAATCTCTGTCCTTTTGAGTTGTGTTGTGGAAGAATTCCTGTCTGACCATCTAGCTCATTCATTTGCTTTCCTTTGTTCATTTTGCTACCTAGCTTTTAATTTTTAGATTTAAATGATCAAATTTTTAGTTTCATGATTTACACTTGATTTACTTTGTGGATGTTCTATCCATGTTTATGCCTTTGGAGGTATTATTCATACCTACCCTAAAAGTGTAATCTGTTTGCTCTATTTCCTCAGGATCCAAGTGCTTCCATTCGTTTGGTGATGCTCTCCATCAAATATCAATGACTCATAGGTTTGGATTCTTCTTCAGATTCAAGCTTCCCTGTCAGCTTGTCTGTGAAGGCTGCTTTTGGGAGAGGGTCAGCGTTGCTGTCTAAGTGAGATACCCTGTTCGGTGCCTGGAGGAGGGGCAGACGTGCCCACGTCTAGAGGATGGAAGCAGTTTTCTAGTATATGAATACCTCTTTCTTGTCCTTTTACTCAGGCTTCCCTCGGTGTCCACAGTCACAGTTCTCACCGGGGCCACAGTTCAGGATGCTCACCAGCATAGCCCAAGGGCAAGGAGAGGCACTCCTCTCTTGGCTGCCCCAAGGCTCACTCCTCTCCCCGGTAACTGGAACTTCTGGGTTTCTAGCACCTTTGGTCTCGGTCTCTCTCTGTCTCTCTCTCCCTCTCTTAAAGTAGCTCTTTTCTGCATGTGCTTTGATTCGTGGTTTCCTTTTCTCTTCCCATTTGACTTTGGTCTTTCAGGAGTCTTCAAAGTTTCCGATCCCATGAAGGCATTTCCTTGCTTTTCACTGTATAAACGTATACTGAAATTTTTTGTGGCTGCTATTTCTGAGGATGGTGCCGGAAGGTAGGGCTGCAGCTTGTGGTTAGCCTGCCATCCTGAAAACGATGCTCTCCCCCAGTTTCATAAAGGAGCACTGTTTAGCCGGCTTTCTATCTCAGTATTGTATAACTTGGCTGTTAGGAACCTGTTTTCTGGAGCTAGACCGTTTTTGGGTTTGAAATCCTGTTCTGTCACGACCTAGCCATGTGACCATAAATATGTTGCTTAAGTTCTCTGTGCCTCCTTTTCTTTTTAAGAATAACAATAATTCTATCTACTTCAGAGAGCTGTTACAAAGACTCAGTGAGCACCTGGCTTTTTGTAAGTCCTCAATAAATGTTAGCCATTAGAACTCCAGGAATTCCGGGGGGGTCAATTGGCTCAGCTCTTCTGCATTCAGTCCTCTGTTAATTACATTGATAAGTGCTCCAGGTCCCATTCCTGCTTTTTTGTGTTAGTTGAACTAGAAATTTTACTAAGGACTGCAGTTGTGAAGTGTCGTTTCCCCCACTCTTTTTTCTTTGCTCATTTGATCACATTTGCTCTCTGTCACGTCACCATGCCAGCAGCAGACTATTCCTGATCCTTTGGATTTTCTGGTCTGCTTGATTCCTTTCTTGCCAGCATTGTTATAGGTTCATTTAAAAATCGAGTACCTTTTTCACCATTTCCATAGAACACAAGATGTGGAAGACGGGGTTGATGCACGTGCCTGGTTTTTCATTTTAAGTTTGAGCCCTACAGTGAATTCCTAAACTTTCAGGTTAGTTTGGTATGTAACCTGTGACTATTGGTGATGAAATCTCATTTTGTCCCTGCATAATGCACTGAATTAAAGTTTTGTTTTTTTCTGGGTTTTCATTAATTTGTTTTCATTTGCTTGCATTTCAGTGACTCACAGTTTCTCCTTTCTGTGGCTAATCACACAACAGCATGGATATTTGTGAAGCTCAGCCCCTCATTCAGACCAGAATATTGGCACTTTCAGATCTTTCAGCCATAAGGCTGAGCAGCAGGTTTTGGTTCCAAGTTACCCTTTCAGTGACTCAGAACCCCACACATTCTGTCTCTAAAGTTCAAAACTAGGAAAACATGATTCTTTCAGGAAATTTTTCTTGTATCTCTCCAAGAACAAACACAAAGTCTACGACTAAATAAACCTTTCAGCTTTAAGATGGAAAAGGGCAAAAGAGAGCAGAGTGTAATAAATCGAAGCAGATCTGAATTTGTTAAACTAGAAGCCACTCACTGATTTGAAAACAACCATTTTTCATGAGAACGAAGCAAGCTATATTAATGGATAACACTCCACGCAGGAAATAGTGTGGCTTGTGCATTATTAATGCTTGCCTTTTATAAATACGGTTTGCATGAGTACGGATTTATGAGTGAAAATAGTAATATGTATTATTTAAAAGAAGAACTTAACTTTCAAAGTGCTGTGTAGTTACTTTTACTCAATAGTTAGAATGGTTTAACCTAGTTTGGTGTTAGGGAAGATGGTTGGGGCTACAGAGAATTAGTACAGATATTCTGTCTGCTTCCAACCAAATATAGAGGGTCTTTCTCCTTCCTGAAATGTTACTACCTTGGATTTAACTCATGGATCATATTCCTGTAAAGAAAGATATTGCTGATAGTCAATCTGAAGAGAAATACAAATAGCTACTGGAAAGTTATCATCCAGATCCTTAAAACTATAGTTTTAAGTTTAGCCAGCAAGTTTAGAAAGTTTGGCTAGAACTTTCTTACAAACGACATTGCTTTCACATCTGTAATTACTGTGGTGTATAAATAGCCCCCCAATTAAAGCAGAGTACTTTCCTTATTCCTCCCGCTTGGGAGACGGAAGCGCATTTGACACCAGGGCCCGGTCTCATCTATAATGCCCTCATGTCACTGTGTCTACTTTGCTCAATTTAGACCCAAATGGATTGTGTCTCTCTTTGTAGTTTTTTTTTGGAGGATGTCTGCAACTTGGTGCTAACCATTAGATAAAATTAAACCTGCAGAATATTGAATCTTTCAGTTTTTCTGTCTCATGCCCAAATCAGAAATAACTTATGTAACTTGCATATTTTTTACTCATCACCAAACTAATACCAAGGATGTGCTAAGAAGTTAGATTGAGATAAATCCCACCTTGAGCCTTTCTTAATTAACTGACCCCAAATAGGTTAAAGATCACAAGAATTAGAAATGAAATAAGGGGTCTTCTCCATAGATGGTGACCCAATGGGTTTGTAACATTCTGATTTTCCCAGGATTACATCTATTTTCATTTGGCAGATGAAAGAAAAGGATTATAGCCATGAGAGCTATGGCAGAATATTCCTGGCAGCTTTCCTATTCTGGCATGGGAAGGCTTATTTAGAACAGAAGTTTTCAAATTATCCTAGGATTTCGGGCAGTTGTGTGGGTCTCAGGGACGTCAAGGAGGTCAGTCATTGGAGAGAAGACAAGCTGGCTGGAGGCCAGAACCTGCTGGTCCCAGACCCACACACCCTCACACACACACACACACACACACACTACGCGCGCACACTACACACTACACAGCACCACACACTATGATGCTGATTGTGTAGAGATGGTGCTTTCACATAAAATTTCAGTTTAATAAATATTGACCTCCTTAAAACAAAACCAACAAAATCCTTTTATGTTTCAAAACCGATGCTTTCAAAGACAATATGTGATCCTTTACTATGTGAGAATGATATTATGTCTGAGAAGAATTTTGAGGTCTTCATAAAGGAAGATCATTCGGGTGGATAGAAACCCTACTGTTCTCTGAATATTACTCCAGGGGTTTGGCTGGGGTAGGGCGAGGGCAGTAAGGAAACTGTAAGCCACACATATTTGCCTTGAAGGACTGGACATATCTAGCTTCAAGTTCAATTCAGGTTCAGATTCAACCAACATTTACAGAAGTCTTATTGTATGTGTAGCTCCATGCTGTGAGTTTTGGTGCATGTCACGCTCCCATTCCTCATGGTACCTTTGAAGTACATATTATTATTCCCATGATATAGTTGAGGAAACAAAAGCCTGTTAAGGATAAATTTTTGCGCAAAAGCACACAGCTCGTAAGTGGTAGAGACAGCATTTAAACCCATCTCCTCATAGCTTACTACTATGATACGATTTAGGTCTTATACCCCAAACTCTGAGAGTTTACACTTTACATCCTACTCCATATTACTTGCTCCGTTTGTGGTTAAAAGTATATTATTATCTCTTGGTAGCTGAATAAACAAATAATATGGTATATCCAGATAGTAGAATATTATTCAGTGCTAAAAAGAAGTGAGCTATCAACCCACGAACCTTAAATGCATACTACTAAGTGAGAGAAACCAATCCAAAGGCTTCATACTGTACAATTCCAAACTATACGACCTGGAAAAGGCAAAACTATGGAGACAGTAAAAATATCATTGGTCGCTGGGGGTTGCAGTGGGAGAGGTTGTGTGGGGGGGGCATCAATAAGCAGAGAACAGAGAATTTTAGGGCAGTGAAAATAGTCTGTATGATACCGTAATGATGGATACCTGTCATTTTACATTTGTCTAAACCCATAGAATGTACAACACCAAGAGTGAACCATAATGTACATGATGCGCCAATGTAGATAGATTCATTAGTTACAGCAATTGGATCACTCTGGGGGGAGGCTGTGAAAGTGTGAGGGCAGAGAGAAAATGTCTACACTTCCCCTTCAATTTCACTGTGAACCTAAAACTGCTCTAAAAATAAAGTTGTTTTAAAAAATGTATATTATAGGAAATAAAATTCTACCTTGGGTGAAATGACTCCCTTGTACAGTGATTCCATGGAGGTGCCTTTGTGTTTCCCAGGTCTTCCTAGCCTTACAATAGAAGACAAGCTCCAAGACCTGGCAACTTTGAGAAGTCGGGAGTTAAAGGGCACTTGGGTTTGAGAATTCACGGCGCCTTAAAGGAACTGCTTGCAACCAGCTCCCTAAACTACATTTTGAGACTTTCCAAAAGGGCCTAATATTAATAAAATACATTTTAAAGGACCATTGATTTTAACCTGAGATAAATTTCCCATCTAGTTTGCCATGCATGTTGTAATAAATGGTAGATTTTATTTATGTGTGTTTATTGAGGTTCTGGTGAAGTTTTCTGATTTCTCAGCATGATTATATTTGATAATGTCTTAGTAGTTTATGAGTATTTTTTCAAGTTCTAAGATAACTATGCAGGCTGTTCCCAGAAAAGCTCTTTTCTTATACATAAAATATATTGTACCAAGTTATGATGCTTTCTCAGCATTATTCAGTATCATTGTGCGCTCTTGCTTTTTAAAAAATTTGTCTTCTCATTTTGTATTTATAAAACACTAAGCACAGGCTGGCTTGTTAAATATAAGAAGAGCTACGGCAAATATGTCTTTGAAGAAATGAAAACACTGAATCAGCAGCGCTGCAGCGAAGCTGGAATCACACAGAGGCGGAACTGGTTTCCTCTCCCCCCTCATGTTGCCCAAGGGCCTCTGCTTTGTTCTTAAATGTCCCCTGAATGTCACAGCAGATTTTCTGTTCTTAACCTAACTACAATTTTCTTAGACAAAACCCCGACAGTTTAACATTCAAATATACACATACATTCATATATGTGCATGCATATGTACATATTATGTAGCTTAAGCTATTGTGTACACTGACCAGGTCAGACCATCATTTCCTGGCCTCTGTAGAATGGTGGGAATCAGGTCAGTTCTGTGCCATCAGAGCCAGAAAACAAAGCAGACCTCATAGCAGAATCACTCTGTGTTACTAAGAAACACATTTCTTGGGTTGTGTGGAAGGTAAATCAGAACATCAGACAGAAGGGCCACAGAGCAGGGTGCTGACAAGCGGTCAGGGAGTCAACATTTAAACCCTGGTTCTGGTTCTCCTGAATTGAAGGGCCCTGGGCAACCCCACCCTCCCTTTATTTTTAGTTTCCTCTTATGTAAAAGACTGCTAACTCAGAAGGGCCAGTACTAACAGCTGCTACTTAATGAGTACTTTCTCCACGCAGGTGGCAGTGGAAAATGCTCTCATATGTTAGATCGTTTAATCTTCCCAGCCATCCTTTGAGGGGTTGGAATTCTTACCTACACTTTCCAGGGCTCAGGGAAGTGAGCCAGCCTTGCCCAAGGGCACATGGTGAGTGCCCGAGCTGCCAAGCTCACGTGTCAGGGGCAACGGTAAAACTGCCTTGTAAAGGTGGAAAGGGTTACCTTTCCGGGGAAAGGAGGAAGAGAGTCAGGAGGGAGGAGGAGAGCAGAGAGGACAGGAGGAGATAGAAAAGCTCTGGGAGCAGGACTGGAGTAGGGGCTCCCGTTTCTGTGTTCAAGCCTGGCACGCAGGACTAGGAGAGTATCTGGCTGCTGCTGATACTTGCATATCACGTGCCCACAGTTCGCATGAATGTATTAGGACAGTTTCTTCCAGCACATTCTGGGCATTTCAATAAGCAGTTAGCTTTTTGGGGAAGGATCCTAAAGTCTTCCTGGCATCTGGATCCCAGCCTGCGGGTCCCCGACCTTCACATGAAGGCACTGCCTATATCCTCCATCTGCATGAATAAACAAGATGCACGGAAAAGGAAGCGTTCACCCAACTCCTGTTTGCATAGGAAACCTGTTCACCAGAGACCAATGCAGAGGGAAACAAAGGCTCGGCAGCTGCACCTGGAAGCTGCCTGGCTTCATGCTGCACACCTGGACTAGCTTTCAGATCTGTTTTTTCCCATGATTTTGAAATTCCAGTATATGATCAGTTAGCTAGAAATTGACTACCTGAACAAAAGATTCTAAAGATTCTTCTGGATTACTATATTAAAACTTTCTTATAATCTGCCTAAGTCTTCTCTGTTCAATTATACTTTATGGATTGCAAAGACCCCAATCCAAGTGATTTCTCTGCATTACTTTTCAGTCCAGAGGAAAGTGGTCCCTTGAAAAGTAACTTCCTCTCATAGAGGGGTTGGAGAGGAGGATTTCTTGTTTCTTTCCATTGCAGGTCAGGGCTCCATGAGTAAGGAAGCCTTACGGAGCTGAGTAATCAGTCTTCAACTGGGTATTTTCTGGGGACACAGAGGACTTCACTGAATTGCAGCATTTTACAGAGAATAGGAAGTATCTGATAATAACCACAGCAACTCATAATTGATATTTATATATATTGAGTTTATAAAGTATTTTCACAAGTCTTAGGTCATTTTACCTCCAGCATTTAATATGATTTTAAGAAGTAGTAGCTGACATTCCTTGAGTCTTATGCGCCGGACAGTTATATTAAACGCACACAATGCATCATTGCATTAGTCCCCAAGGCTGCCTGCTTCCTCCCTCTCATAGGTGAGGGAACTGAAGCTCAAAGCAGCTAATGGCTCACCTAGTCAGTCTGTGTGTGGCTTCTTTGTATTGCTTTGCACCTATACTGCCTGCCGATGGCTCTGGTTGTATCATTACCTGAGAGGCTAATCCATATCTCTATATCAGGGTCGTCTTGGGGGAGGTGCGGGGTGGGAGGGGCCCTTAGCCCTAGTCATCGTGTTTCCTGTGAGCTGTCAGTTCTGCAGGGAGCTAGGTGTTGTATGGAAGAAAGACTGTGGTCAAGTGTGGTTTTGAACTGTTGAATTACGCAAAACTGAAGGAGGTTTTTACTTTAAAAAAAAAAATCACTTCTCAAGAGTCTCATGTTTTCCTAAACACACTTTGGGGGACGGTGACCTGGGTTATTCCCCCAAAGAAGTAGGCTCTCAAGGCAGAGCTGGAGAGTGAGTCACCTTGGCCTCCCCGGTGTGTGACCCATTCCTCCCTGTGGCTGCAAAGGTAGTTGGAAAAATACTGACGTGAAAGCAGCTTCACTTAGAAAAAGTGAATTAAAACATAGTGCTTCCCAGAGCCACACCCTGAACCTGTTGTCTCTGCCAGCTCCAGCATCAACCCTGGTGTTTGGGGTCGCCTGCCTGCCCCAAGGTGGCAGGTCGTGGGGCTTCGGAGGTAGATGGCTTTGGAAGCTAATCCCATCTCTGTCACCCTCCAGCACTGTGACCTTAGACGAGTTATTTATCCTCTGTACTTCCTTCCATTTCAATATCTTATAATAGGAATAATACTTACTTTGTATGGTGTTTGTGTGGGTTAAGATTATATAACAGGGCAGCCAATATAAAGTCTGACACCAAGCAGGTGATGAATAATGGTAGCTGTTCTGGCAAGCCAGAAATAGAGCCTTCGAAATAAAAGCTGATCTTTGCTATGGCTTTGGCCCCGGCACATAAAAGGAGTTTAGTAAATATTTGCTTTGCTGGCTCCTTTTTGCCTACAAAGTACGTTGGTAACACTCAGCAGTAATTTATACTGGCCACAAATCATCATGCTCTCCCTTAACCAAAAATAAAAATAAAAAATATAGTGAATTTCTCATACACAGTAGTTGGATCACAGTGGGCATTTTTGGTATGTCCTTAGCATGACATGAGATTCTAAATGGACTTATGGGGAATATGAGATAGAATATCTATACTTCCCGTTCTAGAGCATGGCACCATTTGTAAGCACGTCTCATCCTCAGTGACAAACCTTACCCATCCCCTCTCTCAAGGTGAAATCTCCCTCTCGCACGGAGCCTTGTCCTACCCTCAGAGACTTCAGAGAAGGGGCCTGACCCCTCTCTCTCACCACACGCTTTCCCGTCTCCGTCAGCAGCTGTCCTGTTCTCCCCGCTGTCTCTGCTCCATGTGCAGATCGGCAGAACAGGGGAAAGGCATCTGGATTATTAGAGTGGTCTCCTGACTAATTATTCTGCCTTCAGTACTTAGGTCTTTCATACCCTTTTCCATGCTGATTTTTCTAACACACAGGGGAGAACCACTGGCTCCTCCGGATCCCCCTTGCCCACTAAATGAAATCAAATTCCTTCGCAAGGTCTTTACAATTTAGTCACAAACTGTCTTTCAAGTTACTCTCTCTGGCTCTCTCCTCCTCTTCCCCTCAGCCTTACCCACAACAGCATACCCATCTTTTTTTCTCTAAATATTGCATATGTGTATTTTTATATATTAGTGTTTTGTTCAATGTGCTTTATTTGACAAGACTATTCTATATAATTCTCTTCTCTTGTAGGCATACTCCTATCCATTCTTAAGGTTCAGGTTAACTTCCACATCCTCCAACTTCTCCAGGCAGTTATTTACTTCTTGCTGTGTATGACTCACAGCATATGAACATTGCTGCAGGTATAGGGCTTACCACACTCTCAATTAGTAATTTAGATCATAATCAATTTGTCCCACTAGACTGTGAGCACCTGGAAGATACGGGTAGTGACTTAACTCCTCTTTGAGCCTCGGGCATGCCTGGCTGATGCTTGATAAATGTTGGACAAATAAATGGAGGATAGAGCAGTGAAAGCATCCTTCTATTTTATGAATTGACAAACGGCCAAGGACTGGTTGGAGTCAGGAGGGGCTGGTGATTTGAGACTCTAATCTTCTGGCTGGAGTCGTTAATGTTGGGATAATTGCCTCCCAGATCTAACAGAACTAGGAGAATTTGTAGGTAAAAGTGTAACATGCAGGGAGGGTGCCTATGTTCTCTGCTCCTGTCCTTGCTGACGGGGAGGAGATGGTGGGGCGAGCTTTAGCCTGAAGGACCTGTGTAAGAGCGTGCATGACAAGAGTACTGACGCTTCTTAAAAATTCAGACTTCGGGTCTCTCTTAGCCAAGGCCAGTAGCCCAGCCCTCTGCAAGTTTCTGAGGACTAAAAGAGTAATGACCACGCCCCCCCACCTTGAAAGATGGGTCAGACAATCAGAGCAGAAAGCTCAAGTGACATGGAGAGAAAGGTGTAGGATTTACTGAGAGAGGGCAAGCCTCCCTGACTGTGCACGTGGGATCTGCACAGTGGTCAGAGGGTTTGTTCAGTGATAAGAAGAGGTCCCTCTGGAGAGACAAACTTCCCTAAGTCTCCATTGCTCTGTCTGCTAACCAGCCAGTTTCCTTGGTGGTAGAGGAGTCAGCACCGGAAGACAAGTTGCGTCCCAATTAAGTGACACCAGAATCCAAACTGGCGCCAGCTGCCGCAAAACAAAGCAGGTTTTCTGGGACCCGAGGGCCCCTGCGGATATAAGGACAAAGCAGTTTCATTGGAGTATGTAAATAAACTTTCTCCTGTGATGAATAGGCATGGCTTTAAGTGGTCAGGCAGGGGGATTTGTTACCTTGGGGGTGGCTGTGGAATTTCCTTTCTTAGGGATTTTAACAGCAGGTTACATTTTATCTGTCTGGAGTTGTTCAGCTGTGAGCCATCCTGGACATAGGGAGGGGGCGGAGGCTAGGAGAGATTAGTCTACCCTTAATTAAGGAAGCTGCTTTCAAGGAGGCATGAGGGGAATTGTGTATGATCTATAGATATTTTTTACCACAGGCAAGTTTTCCTTCAGTTAGCCATAGAGGAATGACTTGTTTCCTACGATGATTCAGAGTTCTTGGGATTCAGCGCGCTAAATGAGCCCCTTAATCAGGAACCAGAATAGTGTAAGTTCCGGGAGATGAACAAATAGATATAAACCAAAAAAGTTGTGTTAGCTCACCCTGTAGGCTAAAAACAACTTTGAAAAAGCCTGAATTAGTTAGGTTACAAACCAGTTATTAGAATAAGTAGCTGCATACATAATGTGAGGCAGCGCAGTTTAGCAAATAGAGCCAGAATCTAGCTTCATATGTGAACTTTACCACTTCTTCACTATGTGATCTTGGGCAAGTAAGGAGAAAAATAATAGTTCCTATTTCATATGGACATTATAAGTACTATATGTTTTCATTCATGTAAAGTACAGTGCCCGGCATGAGGATTATACTAAACAAAGTAAAATATGTTAGCTGTTTGCGTAAATATTCATGTATCCTCTACATCCAGATTTTGTGTGGCCAAGTTCTATTTGACAGAGAGTATGGAAATAAAAGTCATCAGCCATGAGCCATGACAAGGTCATTTGTTAAATTTATATAATTAAAATAATTGGTAAACATTTGTTTGAACACATTCAGCTTCTTCAGATGGATATTGGAGCTTTATCCTGTTCTACTCCTTCTCTTCTTGTCTTGCACACTTCAGTCTAATTGGGCTGTCATTTTTCCGGAGGCATCACACTCCTCTCTTTCTTCAGTCCTTTTTCCAGTTGTCTATTCTCTCTGGAAGCCCCTCACTCCCCCAGCGTGTTTCTCTGCTCACTAGAACCTTGCCTTTCCTTCCAGATTCTTCCCCAGCCACCTTCTTCCTTGTCTCTAGTCATCTTTCATGTCTTTTAGGATACTTAATTTGTTTAATACTGTTTTATATTTCATTTGTGCATTTGTCTAATTTTTACTATCATAAATGCTTGAAAACATTTATTGAACTAAACTGAAGTCAGTCTTACAACGTAATGTTTGCTGTAAAAAACTTCTATTCTTCGGATGCCATGGTTGAGTAGAACCACCTGTGTTCCCGATAGTAGGCAATACTAGGGATGGTGGACAAAAGTTTTATTCTCATTTTCTGGTCACTGTATTTTAACATGGACGTTGACCACATAGGAGACAGTTAAAGACAGTGTCCTAGGGGAATGCAGGGTCTATCTCTAAATGAAGAGGTGTAGAAACTAAGATTGTGTAGCCTGGGTACAGATGGCTCTCATGGCCTTCAAATAGTTGATGAGTTGTCATGGTGATGAGAAGGGGTTGGCTCTGAGATCCTTCTGAGGACAAAACTAGGACCAGTAAGTGGAAATTATCAGGAGGCATATCTCAGCCTAAAATTACAACATTCTAATAACTGTTGCTCTTGGTCAGTGGAAGCAGCTGCCTTAAACAGTGGCAAGCTCCCCCAGTGGAGGTTTTTGAACACAGGCTGGGTAATCTCCTGGCTGTGGGAGGATTGGGTGGGAGGCTGGGCTTTGTGACCTCCAAGGCCCCACTCACCCATCAGATTAATTGAGTTCATGGAAACCTGTGAGCAAAGGGTGGTAGGAGAAATATCCTGCATTGTGCTGCATTTTGGATGCTGGCTAAGATAGGGATAAAGAAAGGCGATGGCTTAACTCTTTGCCTTTCCCAAAGAAAGGAATACAAGCTTTCATTTGAGGGTTTTATAAAATCTATTTAGTTTGATTTTCTTGTCTCGTGGCTTACATGCAAGGAGGCAGTAGCTGGGTTTCCTGCTTTGTGACAGGCTAAACTGTTGCCAGGACTCTTTCCTGTGAATCTTATTTTGAGTTTATGTGTACAGGTTGTGCTTGATATCAGGGCTATATTTCTCTGCCTTGATAATTAGTGCAAAGATGCTTATGGTCTGGCTGTTGTGGAGGCCAGAGCGATTTGTAATCTTGTACTAACCTGCATTTCCTCAGTGACTTGAAGAGTTTTCACACACTTTCCACACTCCCGTGGATAATGACATTGTTAGCTTGTTCCCATGCTGTTAACATATTCATGTGTATTCTGTTAAGGAGCAAAAAAAAAAAAAAGTGTGTTGGCTAAAGTGGTCCCTCATTTCCTCCTTCCCCTTCTCTCCCAGACAGAACAGTCTTTTCTGCCACTGATAATGACCATGTTTGCATTTTCAAAGTAATTAAAATGGATTATTTTTGCGATTTTTCTATACTACTTGTGGTTTATCATCACGCCATCAGAGGCAAGCTTACATTTAAACCTAGTGTTGTCTAAATCATTTCTATCAAAGACTTCTTGTGTCCCTGCTATAATCTTACCACTAGGAAATCTGTACTATACATTGTCTCATTCACCAGATTATTGGAAAAGCAGAAAGACGTTCCTGATTCTGATTTAAAAGAAAACAATGTCTCAAATTTACCCCCAGCTCTGCACTGTCTCTAGGCTTCCTCTTGAGTTCAAAACAGTACGATTATTCTGGAAATTCTGGGTGTTTCAGGCAGATGGAAACAGGAATTGGATTTAATTAAATTTAAACACAAAATAAACCGTCTTTTGGTGGAGGGGTGTCCCCTGGCCTTTCACCTGCAGCAGTGACAGCAGGGCAGAAACCGCCCTCACCGTAATTCCAGAAAAGCTTTGTTGCTGGCAGTGCTCTGATTTAATTAAACTGAAGGACCCAAATGGAATGCAGTTAATTTAAGTGACAATAGAAGATATTATATATTAATAATGTCTCTATTAATTTATATTAGATTCAGAAATTATTCTCCTTAAAATAATTATTAAACTTTACAAAAAAAGAGCTCTGAACAAACAAAAACACTTCAAGCTCTAACCTAGAAGGGAGGCTAAGAAAAGGAAAAAGAGCTTCTGGTAATTATTCCCCTATTACAATAGCTTTCTCTTCTCTGCTCTTGTTGAGAGTATTTGTCCTTGTCCCAAATTCACTAACGGCAGAAAAAGGAAGAGAGGAGGGTTTGGGTTTTTTTTTTTCATCTTCTGTTCAAACCAGTGGACAAAAGTTGCTGTGAAAAGCTATGCTCAATTTCCTAGTTGTCCCTTAGGTTCAGGAGGTAGCCATATGCGTGTGCGACATGTCTCCTCTCTGCTCTTACATTTTGTGCTGTTCTCAGTGTTTTATTTTGGAGGTGATTTCGTTTCACATGCCACCAGATAGAGCCGAGAGGGAAATAATTTCCCTGGGAGGTCTTCAAGCTATTAGGATATTACTATAGAAACAGCCTGTCAGCACTGACATTCTCACACATCAGAATTTGTTTATATAAAAAAAAATGAACTATATAAAATCACCCTGATTGTACTTGTTCCCCTCCTACAATTAACTGAGCCATTGTCTGGTTTGGATTTTGGTTCCTTTCTCACAATTATTTATTCCACTAAATTAAAATCAGTAGATTTCTCCTTGCTTATATGTTACATCAGCATCCGGTACTATTGCAACCTGCACAGAGAATCTTGAGCGTCTTGCTCAGCTTCTGCGGTGTGATCAGAAATGCCATCTAATTTTATCTGTGTTGCATCATGTTACCTGAACTTTACTTAGATTTTTATGAGCAAAGTTGGAAGCTCAGCATCACCATCTTTAATCCACACAGGTCAGGCTCTCCTTCACTTGGTGGCAGGGAGGTGTTTGTGAGGACATGCTGTCATCTTGGAATAAAATCCATAATGCTTTAGATGCTCTTGGTTTATATTAAGTTTAGATTTATGTGCTTACTAAATCACCACAGCTTTCCAAACATCAGGGTAGTTTTAATATCCCTAACTAAGGGAAAAATTCAGACTAAAACTTAAAAAATAAGGGATAGAACAGAAAGAAGTAGGGGAGTTATGATTTGTACAGTCTTGTTTACAAAATCAAAGATGTTTATTACTTTAAAAGGATAATGGCATTATTCTTTATTTACTATATATATATATTTATATATATTCCTTATTTGCTATATATATATATATATATATATATATATATATATATATATATCCTCACCCGATGACATGCTCATGAATTTTAGAGAAAGAGGAAGGGAGAGAGAGAGGGAGAGAAACACCGATTGGTTGCCCCATACGTGCCCTAACCAGGGGCCAAACCCACAACCTAGACAAATGCCTTGACTGGGAATCAAACCTGCAATTTTTCAGTTTAAAGGATGAAGCTCCAACTGAGCCACAGGCGAGGGCTGGAATGTGTGTGTGTGTGTGTGTGTGTGTGTGTGTGTGTGTGTGTTTACCAATAACTTATCTTCCCCTTTTTAGCTTGGTACTGCATTTTTGGTAATGGAGTATTCTGCCTGTGAGAGCCAAGCTGTTGAGAGAGTGTACAGAAATAGACAGAAAGAGGAGATTTCAGGAGAGAGTGCTTTCCTCTGGAATTACTGGCACACTGCATAATGCCACAACTCTCTCTGTGTCATTGACACAGCAGCACAAACATAAATACGTTATACATGATATTTGCACTTCAATTACTCCAATTATCGTTTAATTAAGGTCAACTGCACACGTGTGAAAGAGAATTTTTCTGACCCTCATTTTTAAAGCCACATCACCTGCTAGGAAGTTGACCCCCTCCAGCCTTCATTTACTCCATTTATCCTACGATTATTTGCCAAGAGAAACTGTCACCAATTGCCAAGTGTCACTTCTGTAGTCAAAGTCTGAAAGTACTGTTTGCAGTTGGGGTGCAGGGTTTCAAGGAAACAGGATGTCAAGGTTAAGACTTTTCATTCTTTATAGGGTTTGGACACTATGTCGGTAAAAGTAATAATATTAGACAGAGGCATAAAGAATGAGAGTATCAGGGAGAGCAGGTGAGACTAAGAAGGGAAACTTCAGGAATGATGCAGAAGAGGTTCTAAATGCCATAGTGGGGGATAAGCAAAGGTACGTGGGGGCATAGCCAGTACAGAGCCAATGAGGTTTCATTAGCCGGAGAACTCAGCCCTGTTATTCTCTAAGTGAGAACCAGGTTATAAATGGAGATGTCTGTGGCATTCGTCTCCAGGGTCTCTCTCCGCCGTTTCTATGCTCTCTCCCTTCAGTCTGGCAGCCTATGAGCTCTGTCAGCTCTGTGTTCGGTTTTAGTTGGACTATTTGTGAGTGTTCTGTATTTCAGCTATGCTGTTCCTTCCTAGCTTCTCTTGTTTTCTTAACTTACTTTATCTTATTTTAAAATATTAGATTAAAATTTTCAGTTGCTTTGTGACTACACACACACACACACACACACACTTTTTTTTTTTTTTGGTGTGTGGTAACTGTGTCAGTGTGTGACTAGGACCATCTTCCCTTTTTCATATATTTGTGTGGAGCTCCATACAATCCTCTTTTGTTACTCATGGCAACACGTGATGAGCTTTCCTGTGCTTTGAAAAGTTCCTTTGTAGAGGGCAGGAGTGGGCCAGGAAAGTTTTCCCAGCCCGGTGGCTGTTGCCAGGCATTAAAAAAGATCATCTCTTTGTGAAGTCACCTCAGTTCCTCCTTCATGAATAATCGAACTTTCTGTCTCCTTCATCCCCAGCACGCCTGTTCTCTTGGATCCCATTCCTAGGGGGTTTATCTCAGGGTGCATTTTATTCATCGGGAAGAGGTTTAGTGGAAGATTCTGAGAACTTTGAGCGCGATGGTTGAAATCACCCCCTTCCTGCCTCACCTCCCGTCTTCCCACAGCCCTTCCTGGGTTCCCAGAGCCCCGTGCGCACACTCCCTGATGAGAGCCCGCAGAGCCCTGCAGGTTAGGGCGGTGCTTCCGATCCCACTCACGCCATGGGCGTGTGATCCCTCTGGGTGTGATCCCTGGTGGGCTGCTTCGGGGCTCCCCGCTCACTACTGTCAGATCTCCGCGGCCTCTGCCACTTTCCTAACACCAACCACGGACCCTGCAGGGCCAGACTGCTGGGGAACGGGAAAGAAGGGAGAGAAAGACCCTCAACCCCACTTGTTTGGGGAGGATTCCTTTGCATAGATATTCTCTCTTCTCCCTCCTTCCCATCTCCTCTCCCGCCCCATTTGTTATGTTACTCTGTTTTGTGAGGGGATTTGTAACTATGTGAGGTGATGGATGTTAACTAAATTTATTGTGGTAATCATTTCACAACATAGACATATATCAAATTATTATGTTGTACACCTTAAACTAATACATTGTTCTATATCAATTATATCTCAATAAAAGTGAGAAATTAAAAAATAAAAAGATTGAAATATAAAATATAAATTCTACTGCCTACATGGATGATCAAGTTAATATTGCCTTAATACCATTAAAGCAGAGCATTAGGACTATAGTCAATGATACTGTAAAACTATGTACGGGTGTCAGGTGGGTACCGGGTGGGAGGATCACTTCATAAGTCGTATAAATGTCTAACCACTACACTGTACACCTGAAACTGGTATAAATTTAATGTCAATTGTAATTGAAATATAAAGTTTGAAACAGATAAATTGTGTTTTAGCATGTTCTAAATAAATGTACGTATAAGAAAAGTGTAGTAACCTATTACATTTTTATAAAAATTGAGCTTATCTCAGTGTATACCAACATAATTTTTTAAACATCATTTTTATATTAACAATTACCTTTATGACATATATAATTGAGCAGGGCTTCAAAAGCATTGGAAACAACTAAAGGCAAAGGAATTTAGCAGGTAAATAAGATGGTAAATTGATTAGTGTGAGATGAAGTCTTGTCATCCAGAGAATGGTGCTACATATGGGGTGAGTCTAACTACCATGTCATATTGTTGGGGAATTATTATCACTTTCAAATGTTTTTTTCTTTGCCTTCAACTTTTCTGGCAACCAAAACACTCTTCAGAAGGTTATTATCACTAAGTGAAAATAAATTTCTGATCTTTTTCCCTTCAGTCAAGAGGAGCTTATATGTTCCCCTTTGACGTTCTCTGCTCTCCAAGCCTACTTGTGGCCCCAATGTCCTCACGCAGACTTTCCTCCCATTTCTATACACAGGCAATCCTTTTTTTAATATATCAAGAGCCTCTTTCATTTCATCACCATTTTACTACATATAAGCAAACTCTTATCAGTAGCATTGTTATGATACTTTGTTTATCCACCCCCCGCCCGGTTCTACCATTAAGTTAAAAACCCAGAGTGATGGGTCTTTACCTTTATTCTGAAATAAGTTAGTCTGATACATTGACTGTGATATCTCTAACTTTTACTTTTTAATAGGAAAGTTTGTTTGGCATCATCGTTAGTATATGAAAAGTGATATTTATAGCTAGCTGTCCTATTATTAATATCTATAAAATGATTTTAATATGAATTTAGTCTTTACATTTTATTATTTTAAAGATTACCTTTAAAGTCTTTCTTATATTTTTAGCTTTGAATTATGTTTTGTTTTGATAAGAAAATAGGAAAAAGATAATTTTTTCTCCTAATTTAAACAGTGTAACTCTTTTTAAAAGACACGTGTAATGACAAGGCGGTTGTAATCCAGTGCCATCTTGCAGCTAAGGAAAGGAGAGCTATTATAACATGTTTTGCAAACTGAAGAGTATTTTCAAATAGGCATGCCCAATTAATTCTAGAATGGAAATTAGCCAGCATAAAAACTTAAACATTCAACATTGCCTTTTAGAAATAAAATAAAACCTTATGTTAAAATGAGCAGAAGGGTCAGAAGTTCAACTCTTCGCTTAAAAAAATGGGGATAGTCAAAACTCTTCTCTAATTAATGAAGATATTTAAATTTTAAAAATATAATTAAGGAAAGTCTCATGAGCCTTGCTTATAATTGGCAAATAAAAAAATGAATCTGATTTTTTGCAAAATCTGTTACCCAGTCATTTTTTCGGTAAGAATGCTAACGGAAAAGAGTGGTTACTTCCAGTACCGTTGGCCTGACCCTTCAAAGCGTCAGGACCCACCCCTTAGGATTTGGCTGAACCAAATTTTAACCTTCAACTTGCATTCAGGAGTATATTTTGAAAAGCTAAAACTTTCCTTGTGAATATGCTTATAATGTCTTTTCCAAAAGTTGTAGGCATAGTCATTTGTGTCTTTCCTCAGATCTTTAGAATACCTGTATAGGTACATTACTTTATAGTGATGTAATATTATTGCAGGGAGGCATTTTGAGCTTTGAATTCTAAAAGAGATGAGTTACAATTTGTAGTTTAGACTGGGTAGGAGTTAGGATATGGCCAAATGAAGGTGAAATAAAAAAGGAAGGAAAAGATGTAGAAAAGTATTGATAATACCATTTTAATAATTATTTTTACATAAACTCTTGATTTCTCCCCCAGAAGAAATCCTCTCTTCCCATCCGCCCACTGATGGACCCTGGCTCACTAACACCACATGCTTGGTTGCTCAGGCTCCAGACTTTTGGAGTCATCATTGAGTCTTCTTTCTTTTGCATCCCACACCTGATCCACAGGCAACTTCTGTCACCGTTACATCACAAATTTGGCCTTTTCTCACCACTTCCACCCCCACCACCCTAGTCACCATAGTCTGTTTCAGCAGGACTGTTACAAAGGCCTCCCACGGGTACTCCCTGTCTCTGCTCCTGCCCCATTCCTTGCTTTCCTGTGCCACTCAGCAGCCAGAGTGGTCCTCTTAAAATGGAAATCAGATGATTTCATTTCCCTGCTCAACCTACCACACCTTCCCCCTACGTTTGATCCAAGGATCCACGTCAATGGTTTTCAAACATGTCAGCACATTAGAATCACCTGGGGAGTATTGAGAAACCACTGCTGCTTGGGTACCATTTTGATGCAGATATGTGTGTTTTTTAGAAGTTTCAGAGGCATAGTGAGGGCTGGAAGTCCTCTGGATACCCCTCCAACTCCCCTACTCTCACCTTCGCTCCCTGTGATCCACCATACTGACTTCCTTATTACTCCTCAAGCGTGCCAAGGATATTCAAAACTTAAGGCCTTT
>PVJI01020376.1:0-29147 GCA_004026765.1 Micronycteris hirsuta | reverse complement strand
GAACACCTCTGTCCAGCCCCTTCTTGCCTGCAAGGTCCCCTTTGAGAAATCAGCTGACAGTCTTATGGGGATTCCTTTGTAGGTAACTGTCCCCTTCTCTCTTGCTGCTTCTAAGATTCTCTCCTTATTTTTAATCTTGGGTAATGTCATTATGATGTGTCTTGGTGTGTTCCTCTTTGGGTCCAACTTCTTTGGGACTTTCTGAGCTTCCTGGACTTCCTGAAAGTCTATTTCCTTCGCCAGCTTCGGGAAATTCTCCATCATTATGTGTTCAAATAAGTTTTCAATTCCTAGGATTTCTTCTTCTCCTTCTGGCAGCCCTATGATCCTTATGCTGGGCCGTTTACAGATGTCCTGGAGGTTTCTGAGCTCCTCCTCCGTTTTTTGAATTCTTGTTTCTTCATTCTTTTCTGGTTGGATGTTTTTTTCTTTCTGCTGGTCCACTCTGTTGATTTGAGTCCCAGTTTCATTCTTATCTCTATTGGTTCCCTGCAGATCTCTCCTCATTTGTTCCAGCAATTTTGATAATTTTTCATCGAATTCTGAAAGCATCCTTATTACAAGGGTTTTGAACTGTGCATCTGATAGGTAGGCTATCTCTTGGTTGGTTAGCTCTGGAGCTTTAATCTATTCCTTTCTTTGGGCCATTTTTTTTTCCCTCGGTGATCCTGTTACTGTAAGTAGGGTGGAGCCTTGGGGATCCCCTGTGCAGGGAAGTTCCCGGTAGTTGTGCTGTGATGTAGCCTGTGCGGGTGGGACCCGAGTGCACAATGGCGCCTTCTCCGCTCTCCACGCCCACACCGCCTCCTGCAAGCAATTCGGGCCCCTCTGCGCTGGCTCCAGGGGTCGCCCCAGGGCCGCTGGACAGGCTGCACAGCTCCAATCCCCCAAGGGTCTCCCCAGCGAACTCTCCTGTGAGGCTGGGAGTTCCTCCCTCCGTGGACTCCACCCCCACAGGCGCTCTCAATCTGCACCGATGGGTTGCGTCCTGCTTTCTCTCCCGGTCCGTCTGCATGAGAATGCGGACCTGCCCGGTCCACCAGTCTCGGCCCCGCTGGGTCCGGATGAGCCGGGCGCTGGCCGCACTTCGGTCAGGCACCCCCGTCTCGGTGTGCTGCAGCCCCGCGGGAACCGCCCCTCCAACCACGGTCCTGCCGTCTGCTCACCTGCTCCCCGCGGGGTCGCTGAGTGCTCTCCCTCCGCCCTGCTCCTCCCGGCTCACCAGACTAGATGAATGTATCTTCTTTAATTCCTTGGTTGTCGGACTTCCTCTCAATTCGATTTTCTGTCAGATCTGGCTGTTTTTGGTTATATACATTTCTGATTTTTTCCCTTGTTTGGTTGTGCGAGGTGGCACGGCGCTTTCACCTATGCCGCCATCTTAGGAAGTCTAATAGAATCATTCTTAAGAGGTGTTCATAAAGTACTCATAGTGAGTGCTCAGCAAATATTTATTAAAATGAAGTGATATTAACTCACCTCTTATTTTTTCCAAGTTGGTAGACACTGTCCTAATTTTTGCTATGAATTACTTTAATCTTTTCATGACTTTCATTTATTTATTTTTGGCGGATTTTCAAGTTGTTATATGCATTACTCAATTTCAAATCAGTAGTAGATTTAATTTACATTGTGTTTTCTGGTCATTAATGACTACTATTTAAATAAAATCCAGCCTGCTATTTTAAGTAATATAATCTGTTGAAAGAGTACTTGGACCAAGAATATTTGGAAAGTGTTCATTCATCCCAAACCTTGATTTATGTTTATTCATGATATTGACATCATTATTTCTGTAGGAGAAGGGATCATTTGGCTTTAATTTATAATTTTAGCACCATCCTATGAAATTTAAAACTATAGAAGATGATTATTTGTATACAGAGATATTCTCTGGTAATCATGTTTTTCTTAGATTTATATTGCTTCTGAAAGTTTTCATTGGTCTTTTTTGATATGAAAAAGACTTTCTATAGAATAATCCAATTTGATTATACAGCTCTAAATTTTGTCTCCCTAACATAGATATTTTCTTTCCATTAACTTATAATTGCATTTTATAACAATAGTGATACCTCATTTTGTTTTTGTGTGTGTAATCTCCACATGGCCTTCACAGTAATCTGCTGAGATGCTGGAGTAAGAAAATTTAGAGAGAGCATCTGGTTGTCAACTTGCAGGTAGATCTTGTGAACCAGGGGAGGCAGATGAAGTGGGGTGATATGAATCTTCCTTCCTCATTACAACATATCTCTGTTTGATCCTTCACCCCATTGTTCCCATCTCAGTAAGATTAAACTACTTGACCAATAGAATGTGTTTTGGCTGGGAGCACATAACTAGGAATTCTTCTATCTCCTGTCTCATATTATTGTTAGCACCAACTATCACTAGTATAGAGACTACTTTATAGAAAGCATTATTTTCATATAGACATATGTGTATTGCAAAGGAAGAATGCACAGAGCTAGGAAGAAGGTGACTTGACCTGGCAGAGACTGGCTAGCTGCGCACCAAATCCCTTTTCCTCATCTTCCTGCTGGACTATGTTTCCCAGTCTCTGTGTGACAGATGGCGGCCGATGACTACACAATAGCTGAGTGGAAATGGAATTGATGTGTGACACTTTATGGCTTTGTCTATCACAGACTTCCTATATATAATCCTCCATGATCTCTTCCTGTCATACACAGAAAACTGACGCCTAGAGTGAGCCCGGAAGCTGTGGGTTGCGGAAGGCAGAGACACAGTATGGAAGGATCCTGGGTCTCTGAATCACTGCTTGGAGGAGAGTCCTCTGCTGCTCTGGAACACTGGTATTGTAATTTATATAAATATGACATATACTTTCTTCCATTGGGGTATTTGTTCATTTTGTTATAGCAGCTAAAATTAACTCATACGCTTGGGTCTGCCAAAGTTATTTCTCTAGGCCTCAATTTCCTCTCTTCTAAAATGAATAATTTTGCCATACTGGCCTCCTTGCTCTTTCCAAACACACTTAACTCTCAGAACTTCTGCACTTGCTGTTTCCTTTGCTTGAAAACTCTCTTCTCAGAAACTCACATGGCTTACACCCTTAATTCTCAGGTTAGCCTAAATATGACCATATCAGTGCATTCTCCCTGGCTACTCTAATAACATTTCCCTTTCCCCATTGTTCTTTTTTCTCTCTTATTTTGCTCTAATTTTCCTTATAATACAATCAACAAACAATTGATCTACTTATTTGTTTACTTATTTGGCACTCAGTAAAAATATTTATTGAAGAATTGTGTGAATAAACTGCTTTCTAAGGTACCAAACAGCTATAAAGGATTATATTTCCTAAATTTGAGAATTTGTAAAGGGGAAAAATAAATCATTAAAAAAATCTTAAATACACAAAAGGAATGCAAACTTTGTCAACATTATATTGTCAAATATAAAAGTAATATAGGGATGCTAATAATTATTGAGTGCTTATTAAGTGTTATATAATAAAATTTTCAACACATTGTTTTATTTGATGACTGTGCAAAGTCAGTATTATCTTATTTATTTTATAGATGAGGAAACAGCTTAACAGGGCTGGAATAGAAGTTTCATGAGAATAGGATCACATCTGTCTTATTCACCATTGTATTTCTGGCATCTAGCAAAACTCTGTCAGATAGCAAGGAATACTTTTTTAAAAAATAGAAGTTAGTTAAATGGCTTGCTCACGGTGGGCCAGTTGAAATTAGAACACACATTTGCCTGAATACAAAGTTGGTTTTCTGGGCTATCCACACACATGCATGTGGGCATTGCCACATGGAGGTAGGATATGAAGAAAGGGGGTGAGGTCAGGGGTTAGGGGTGACAGGTTCCAACTGCATTATTGCCCTCAGGCTGATATTAGTCTCAAGTGGTGTTGTCATTCAGTTCTATATTCCACGAATTCCCACCCCCCCAGAGGAAAAGATGTCTTCATAACTTATAAATTTAATTAATTTTATTTAAATCTTCAATTAAGTAAGTTGAATGTTACACAGCCAAGTACAATATATGTACTGATTCTTCAAACATTCGGAAGGCACCAATATGGTATCCTCAATAAACATTTGTACTTCCAGTGCAGATGGGAGATTAATCAGAGTGCTGTACAGAAAAATACAGATTACCCTGGCTGGTGTAGCTCAGTGGATTGAGCGCGGGCTGGGAACCAGAGGATCCCGGTTTGATTCCCAGTCAGGGCACATGCCTGGGTTGTGGACCAGGTCCCCTGTGAGGGCCATGTGAGAGGCAACCATACATTGCTGTTTGTCTTCCTCTCTGTCTCCCTCCCTTCTCCTCTCTCTAAAAATAAATAAAATCTTAAAAAAAAAAAGAAAAATACAGATTAGATTTGGCCTCAATTTTTAATGCACTTCCATTTTTAGAAAAGATCTTTTATCATGAGAGCCATTCCCTACTATACTAAAATTAACCACCATGTGATTGTTGCATTTACAATAACATCATGCTTGCGTCTGGCATCTGTGTTAGTGTCCTTGTTAATTCCTCAACCTTTCCATTATTTTTCATGTTCACAAAGGTTAATTGATATCAACTACTGTTTATACGAGGAATTCCTTGGTGAGTCTTAGTGGTGGCCACTTTGCAATGCTTCAGTTCAGCTGAGTAAGAACTTTGGTAGTCAGTCTACAAAGCTCTCTGGAAGCCTCTCACTTAATTGAAGTGCACACCCCCAACAGGGCTGGATTGTTAGGCGTGGGGGGATGTC
Source organism: Micronycteris hirsuta (assembly GCA_004026765.1). Classification (NCBI taxonomy): domain Eukaryota; kingdom Metazoa; phylum Chordata; class Mammalia; order Chiroptera; family Phyllostomidae; genus Micronycteris; species Micronycteris hirsuta. The sequence goes on along the minus strand of PVJI01020376.1, from coordinate 24,400 downwards.
TGATTTTCTTGGCTTACTCTTTCATATGGCTTACTCCTTCCCTTAGGGTTCTTATAGGTACTTTCTTCTTTCACTAAGACATTGTGTTGATGAAACAGAAATGATTTACTAGTAATACTTTCATGCCTTGGGCTGAGATAGAGCATTAAGACCTCAATACATTTGTATACTGTTTTTTGATTGGTATGCAAATTACCATACATGGTGTTTTCTGTACATTAACACTAGGAAGTAGGCTGGGCAGACATGACCCCCACTACGCTGATGGGACATCTGAGGCTAGGAACACAGTGCTAGGAGATGGAGCAGCAACTGAGATCCTGGATCTTCTATCTCCTGGTCCAGTGCTTGTCCCCTACACAGATGGCACATGGACCTATTCCCTTCAGCATGAGGATTGCTTATGCCAGTTGTGGAAGCCCGCTGTGCTCCGTACACTTTGAGAATCTTGCATGTCCCGTCTTGATCCTGGGTCGGTAGTTGATTCCTAGATACTTACTTTCCATCCGTGGATTTCTGCAGGTGGTGCTTGCACATTGTTCTCATTTCCTTTTACTGGCTAGCCTTTCAGGGTGATTTCACTGAAAGAACATGTTTATCTTATAGCAAACTATTTAACAATAAATGTAGTATTATGTGTGTGATATAATATCTCATGACTTTATATCTACCATCACAAATTGGAATCAGTGTAGACAGCTAGGTTGTGGGTGATTTAGCCTAATTGATGGTTTAATGGTTAGGGTTGAGATGTCTGTCCAGCATGGCACCTCTCAAAAAAATCACCTTCTTATCCTTTGCCCTTTGGATCTAGAAAAATAACATTTACAATGTCAGGGAAATTGGGTGAATACCACGCCCCAGCTCCCTGTTTCACATCCACATGCCCAGTAATGGTGCCCAACCAGCACCTTGGAGGCTTTACGCAGACTCATGGTGGCCTCCCCCTCAGCTGTCTCAGTAGGGAACCATCTGTGGTTGCTGGCCCTACGGAAGTTCCACACCATCTGGCGATGGGGAGACACCAGAAGTTTCCAAACCTCTGGCCCTTCTTCCCGAAGTGGCATGCTACCTCCTAACAAGTCTTCTACTAATGCTTCTATTTCACAGTATCTAAGGACCCCCAGGTGGGCCTGAAATGGGCTCGAGTGCACCCCTGCCCACACTAAAGTGGGTGTAGGCTTTTCAGGTTTATTGAAGAAGCCAGGCACTTTGGAGATCACTTCCAATAGCCACTGCCTGGTTGATGAATGGGGCTTATCATGGATTTTCCAAACAGCAAGCATGAGTTTGTGAAAAACAAAACTCCGAGGTGAAATAATCTTGCCAAACTTCCAGCTATGACACTGCAGCCTCATCTTACTTTAAATTTCTTTACCATGGAGTATGAGTGGCATGGAATTACAGTGTCCCACATGGTCCCTTTCTACTAGATATGTGGTAGATACCTGCTCACTGGCCCTTGGAGAAGTTGAATTCTTATCTAGTGCTGTTTGTAGGAAGTCTTGTACTCAAATCCTTTTAAATCAAAGGGAATGATCAGGGAGAACAAAAGATAATCTCCTGCCCTTAAGAGACAGGCTCTTGTGTTATTCCATCAACTGTCTGCCTTAATATATGAGTGGTTTAAGTAACTGAGTACATTTGTCTCTCTGACTCTGTCCTTATTAGGCAGGTTGAGCATTAAACATTCACACACATGTGCACATGTATACACGCATGTATACACACATGTACACATGCATGCACATCCATCCCGCAGATGGGTTACATGTCACTTTTTATCCTTTGCAATATATGAAATATCTGTTATGAAATGTTCTATCCCCCAAAACAGATATTGCTTCTCTTTTAGAAAAATATCCTTGGCTGGATCCCTGAACTTTCATTAAAATCCCAGGTGTTCTTTAAAAAAAAATCCCTTATTACATTTCAGACAGCTTGGATATAAAACAGTGAGGCCACGAACCACGGTGTTTTGCCAGTGGGATGGAAGGGACGGTGAGGACAGATCAAAGGGCTATCTGGGCTAGCTAGCCGGATGGGTGTCAGGGGACAACTCTTGGGGAGTAATGTGCCACTTAATGAGGGCCAACCCAGTAGCCCCAAGTCTTTGGGTTTGAAGGTAATTATCAGAAACAATCACACATTTTCTTCCATTTGTGCCCTTGACATTGTCTGGGCTGTTGTAAGCAAAAAACTGAAAACACATTATCATTAACTAATTAGTTAATTCACTTGTATTTTGTTATGGAGTGAATGTTTGTGTGCCTTCACAATTCATATACTGAAGCCCTGTCCCTCAGTATGATGGTATTGAGCGGTGAGACCTTTGGGGAGATGATTCGGTTTAGATGAGGTCACAGGGATGGAGACCATATAATGGGAGTAGGGTCCTTGTAAGAAGAGGAGACCTGAGATCTTCCTCTCTCTGCCTTGTGAGCACAGAGTGAGAAGGTAGCTGTAGACAAGCCAGGAAGAGGGACCTTGCAAGAACCAAATCCGCCAGTGCCTTGATCTCAGACTTCTCAGCCTCCAGAACTGTGAGAAGTAAGTGTCTGCTGTTCCAGCCACCCTGGGGGTGGTATTTTGCTATGGAAACCAGAGATAACTAAGACATGTATTTTAGTTATTCACGGAACTTATTTAACCTCTGTTTCTGTCTGGACTCTGAGCCATGTGAGGGCTGGAGCCACCTCTGTTTTGTCCATTGCTGTGGGAACGTGGGAGTGGTAGGTACTCGATAAAAACTTGTGGAATGGATGTGGAGGCATGTGGCATACTGGGTATGAGAGATATAAAAATGATTAAGACACAGTTTCTGTCCTTACAAGCTAATGGGGTATGGAAGGCATTTGGATACTTTTGATTATTATAATACGAATTCCTGTTCCTTGAGTAACTAATTTTGTGCCAGGCACTTTACAGATTTTAACTCTCCAAATAACTTGATAAAGTAGATATTTTTTTTTTCTTTTACAGAAGAGTAAGTAATACGAGGGAATTTAAATAGCTTACCCAAAGACACTTGGCCACTTAGTAGAGAATCCTGTCTGTATACTCAGGTCTGCCAGTTTCCACTGTCTCTGAACCATTGACTATTTGTGCCTCAAGGTCAAGCTTTCCTGATTTGCTTAAAGATTTTATTATTTATTTATTTACTTTAAGAGAGGTGGAAGGGAGGGAGAGAGAGAGGGAGAGAAGCATCAATGTATGAAAGAAACATCAGTGTGTGGTTGCCTCTTACACGCACCCCAACTGGGGACCTGGTCTACAACCCCGGCATGTGCCCTGACCCGGAATTGAACTGGCGACCTTTCGCTTTGTGTGATGATGCTCAACCCACTGAGCCACACCAGTCAGGGCAACTTTCCTGATTTTCTTAACTGAAAACTAGAGGATATAGAAAACATTAATTTTTTCATAGAGTTATTACTTGAAAAGGTTATATTTTGATTGGTCACGAACTTTGTCTTTAAAATATCTGCCAAGACTGGCTTCTGCCTGAGTGACAGTGGTGCTGAGTGCCGAGCGGGGAGGCTGTGTGAGCCCTCCCCTCTGAGCTGCTCCTATTGTCACCTTGGGTGGGCATGCAGGACGCAGAGTGAGCATGTGCTGACAGTCAAGGAGGGGTGGGATGGACAGGCAGACGAGCCATCTGAGGATGGTGTGCATCTTCTCTTATACCTCTGAGGAGTGGCGGGGACACCGACAGAGATTAGAACTAGAGCCTGGAGGAGCTGTTCTCATAAGGCCCAAACCTACCCACTCTGGCCCTCACACTCATTTGAAGGAGATTGGCCGTGGAGGGAGGAGCCTGGGTGCAGCTTGGCTTCTGGCAGTGTGACCACTCTGCTTGAAGATTCCAGGACCTGTCACTCACTAGAGGTTCCTGTGGGACTGGAACTGAGGCAGTTGCTGAAGCAAAGGATGGAGGGTGTTGGCAGATAATATGCTTGTTCTCATGCCCTGAATTCTTCAGAGCTCCTCCTCCCCCACAGAAAAGTGGAGAAAGAGAGGACTATGATGCTAGCTAGATCCTTAGTTCCTCAGGCTGAAGGTTCACTTCATGAGATTTGATTTGCTGACCAGATACTGTTAAGCAGTAAAATAGTAGAAGTTGGGAATTCTGAGTTCTGACCTCAGGATTGTGCTTTGCATAGGTGCCAAGGTAGCATAGAGCTGGCTTCCTCAGAGAGGGCGCTCATACATTTTGGCAGAGAAATCACAGACTCAAAGCCTGCCCTGCCCTGCTGTCTCATTCTACAGACAAGGAAACAGAGCCCAGAGAGGTTATATGAATGAACCAAAAGGCTACCTTTTGCCTTCTGCTTTGGCTACCAGATCTGTTCACAATATTACAGACCCGGGCTCTAGATCACACTGATTAGGTAAGGGCCTTCTGCATGGTAGAGGGAACAGCAGAGACACACATGTGCAGCTCAGCTTGAGTAGCTGTGCAGCTTGAGCTGACATGCAGCAGTGGGTGGGACACCCCCCACTCAGTTATCAGAGGGCTTAAAGCATTTCCCTTGGATTGCATTCCCTCCCATGTGGTGGAGAAAGGGACTTAAACTCACCTGGGGAGATTTTTCAAATTATGCACAAATTCTGCTTGCCTCACTTCACCAAAAGTGAATCCCAAAGGGAAGAAGAGGTGGCAGTAGGCAGGGATATTTGTAAGTAATTCTGATCTGCCCATCCTTGCTGAAACCCGTTGTGATACTCTCTGATAATGGTAAGCTCCTTGAGGGAGCGTCTCATCTTAACTGTCCTTGTGTTCCCTGAAGCATCAGGTGGAGTGTCTAATTCGTTAGATATTTGTTGAATGAATGGAGGAAGCAGATGGCAGTGGAGGGATAAGAACAAACTCTCCTAGACAAAAAGACCAGGCACTGGAATGTGTGGAGGCCTGGGGGCTGCTCAGTCAATACGTGTCTATTGAGCAAGCTAAAAAGTGAGCCTGGCCACCTTCAGCAGTCTTGCATCGACCCTCTCTCAATAAACATAAACACTGTTCTGCCCTTGACTTCAAGAGTTAAAATAATAAATAGCTTAATTGGCCATTATTAATTCCACTTGGAATTTATTACGGATAAATGTGGCCTTGAAAAGAATCACTCCCACGCTCAACCCAGGCGTTTTATCCTGAATCCTGAGCCTCCCAAAGGTGTGTGTGTAGTAAAACAAATAAAATCTGCCTCCCACCTCCACGCTTCCATCAATAGCACATTTGCTATTGAGTCCAGGCGAATAGCCATTTGCAAGGTTGGATGAGTAGTTAACACAGGCACAGTGCAATAGACAGCATTCTTCATGGTAATATAGTCCTCATCCTCATTACATTTGAATACGTATTGCCAGTGTGCGGTGCTTCCACCTTGCTCTCTACTCGTGAGCTTAGGAGTTCTTCAGACAAGGTGAAGTCCACATGTGCCCCCAAGAAATTATTAGCCTGTTTGTAAGCCTAAACAAAATCACAACTATTGTCTGTAAGAACTTCATTTGCCAAAGCTCTTTTCTCCCTGTCCTTAATTATGTATATATTTATAGACTTGAGCCACCTGCCTGCTCAATGTTCGTGAATAACCGTATCTCTGATGTGCCACTTAATGGCTCAGGGCTCTTCCTTTATACTCTCTTTGCTACATTTAAATATCTGTACTCAGCTCAGCTTCTGAGTATTAAAACATTTCCCCCCCACTTCCTTGAAAAGCTGCAAACAAGCCTTTTAGCATTTTATCTGCACAAAACAGTAGTGGTTTTACACAAGAAATGAGAACCCTGTAAATAAATCTATATATTTATATGACTAAAGTGCATTATAAAAAGAAGCAATAAATTCAGTTTTCTACATAAAAAGAGTTAGATTTTCTAGTTTACCTCTGTACAGGGATTAATAAAATGTGCAACAAATAGCTAATGGAATGATCCATTTGAAGTTTGTAAAGGCATCTTGGGAAGCTGGCTGGAGTAGCCTTTTTATTTTTTCAAAAAAGAATGCCTGTTAATTTTGATTCAGTCTTGTTCCTGAATGACTGTTTTAAAATGAGCTGAAAGACTGTTACCTGCCCATTTCTGCATGGCTGAGCAAATTCACCCGTAAATCCAAGTTTCTCTTCATTTCCATCACTATACGTCTCCAAATTACCGAGAATTCATTCCTGAGCTGGAGAGGCGCCAGAAGTTTCTCATCTAGCTGTCTGTGGGCTGCCTTTTTCTTTCCCCTCTCTGAGGCTTTCTGATGCCTAGAGTGAGCTCAACTCAAAGGTTTCCAGCCTCACGCTCGCCTCGCATTCCCCCACAGTCTCACCGAGCTCTGTGATTCTGAGGAACACCGCGTGCCAGCATCCGATTCACAGTCTCCTTTTACCTGCAGGTGTTCCAGAAACTTCAAAATGCGTCTGGTAATGTATTTGCTCCTCTAAACATGTCACTTTGGCATGCATTATATGCAGCTGCTTATTATTTTTTAAAAATCTGTCTTCTGAATAACAGGCATGTTAAAAATGTCAAAGGGGGCTTATAGAACAGTGTAAGCTTAATTGTTGGTCTAGGTGTGCATGCTTGTGTGTCCTTGTTAATGTAGGCATGTTTGCATAAATATGTATTATTTATGTGCACATGTGTCTGTGCAGACAGATATCACTAAAGGAATCGTATTGAAAGCACTACTTTTTATGTACATCCAGGTTTTCTAATCAGATCTGTAAATATCCTACACAGCAGCAAGTAGAGGAAAAATGCATTTTTCATTCCCATGCAAGGAGCATGTTTTAGGTACCTATTTGAAAAACCCTCCTTTCTTTCTTAAAAAAAAAAACGGTGATTATTTCTGTGTCTATGGGGAGGGGGTGTTGGTTTTTGAGATTTTGGAGAGAAGAGTTATCTTGCTGCTGCACGAGAGAATTTTCTACCCCGTGTTACCTGCCTTCTTAAAACTCAGTAATCACTGAGGGGAAGGGATGTGGGTCTGCTCCGGAGTAACCCCAGGGGGATGTTGAGCTCAGCCGCAGCGCTCAGCAGGCATTGTAGGTATTCTAAATACTAGTGCTTGAATAATAAGTAGATGAAGGCTGGTAGACTTGCTATCGCCGCGTCCTGCTATGCTTCTTGGCTCGTAGAAATCACCTCCACACTGTACGTTTAGGATGTGCATGTGTTTATTGAACTCTAGCAAAGCAGCATGAGAGTGTGACCTCATCAATCAAATTATTTATTTGCCAGTGTTGGGCCCTACATTCTAAAATTAAGAAATCACTTAGCAATTAATAATACATTCGGCATCTCTTGTCTCATTGAGTGGGACTTGCTTTTGTAGTTATAGAGATGAATGATTTTAGCAGATTTAATTGCTATTTCAAATCCTTAAGCTACAAAGATGCTTGCAGTACTTCACTTTATTTAAAAGGCTTATTTTGAAAAATGTACATTTCTAACTGTGGTGGTGAGCTAATTATGACTATCATGTGCTATATGTTTAAGATAAACAACTTGTCTTGAGTATTGCTCACTTGTATAATAGAAATTTGTTCTCTTGCCTTCGCATTATAACAATTCTTTCACTTTGCATTATGTTCTTGCTTTTTGAGAGATCAGTAATTACTAATTGTTGTGAAGATAAGAAAATAATGTAGCAACTCAGAACTCACAAGGAAGAGTATGTTTAACTAGCAGTTTTCTGAGAAATTAAATAAAATAGGTTTTTACAACTGTGTTTTCTAAATGCTCGGTGGGTATTGATATTTGAAAATGGAAGCAGCTTAAATGTAAACTTGTTAAGTGGAACAGATTAGGGCAGTATTAATGTCATCTTGTTGTAGTTCCACACTATATTTAAAATGAAGTAATAAATAGGTTATTTTATATTTGCTATTAATTATTTCTGCATCATGATGTTGATTATAAAACAAACAATTGAATTCGATGGCTTTGAACTGGAGATGATTGTAAACTTTGGCAAAATAGTTTACTGAATTGTAACAGTAAAAATGTATATTATTTTTTTTTAAAGATTTTATTTATTTATTTTCTGAGAGAGGAGAAGGGAGGGGAGAAAGAGCAATGTATGGTTGCCTCTCACATGGCCCTCAGTGGGGACCTGGCCTGCAACCCAGGCATATGCCCCGACTGGGCATCGAACCGAGACCCTCTGGTTCCCAGCCCGCGCTCAATCCACTGAGCTATACCAGCCGGGCCAAAATGTATATTCTTGAAAATCAGTGTGAGAACTGCTTTTACTTTTTAGTATTCAACATCCAATATTTTTATCATTTATAGAGCTGCATACTTATAGAGGATTTGTGTATTTTAAAAAATTACACAACTTTTTTTTTCTTTCATCCTCACCTGAGGACATGCTTATTGATTTGGAGAGAGGGAAATGGAGAGAGAGGGAGAGAGAGAAGGAAGAAAACACTGATGTGATAGGGAAACATCAGTCGGTGCCTCCTGTGTGCACCCCAATGTGGACCGAACCCACAGCCTAGTCATGTGCCCTATTCTGGAATTGAGCTCACTATTTTTTGGTTTTTATGAGACAATGCTCCAACCAACCAAGCCACACTGGCTAAGGTAAAAAAAATTGTATAACTTTTAAATCTTATTTTATTAACCACATTTAATTCATAATTACTCAGAGTAGTACAGTAAAAATGCATTTCAATATGTACAAAAGGTTCCTTGAAAGGGCATATTATATTAGGAGCCATTAAAAACCTGTGTAGGCTATTAATGTTATACTCATGTATTGTTCTGTGTGTAGTGAATTTTTTAAAGAAACTATTCATTTACAATATTTAGATATACCTAAGACTGTGACCTCTTTGATGCATGCTCAATCTACAAACTGGAATCTTGTCTTTGAATGTGAACATCATGATGAGGATTTCAAATTGAATGTATAGGATGGCTGAAGTTTTAGTAGTACTTTTTTGGTATATATTGCAATATGCATTAATGCATATATATGAATATAAAGCTATGTAAAAATACTCGTTTTATGCAACTCCATACAAACCCTTCTTATCTTACTTTTGAAGCTGGTTATTTTGTTTGAAGTCAGTTTCATAGACACTGTGTGGTAACAGGAAAACATTCAGTGCCATTTTCTAGGGAATGTCATATGTAGAAAATAGTGACAAGAAAGAATGCCACATTTGCCATCTGTCTCTAATTATGATTTCCTACTGGCTTTTAGATGTTTTACAGATCAGGCCTTTATTTTATAAAACAGATTTATATTAACTACAGTACCTAAAATGATTATGAAAACTTCCCCCATGTAATTGTTTCCCCATTATAAGGCTGAGATTGTTTTATGAAGCATTTCCTTCTTTAAGGCTCACATAATAGAAAGAGGATATAAAAATATAATTTGTAGACTGAGCATGAATCCACACCTGAAAACACTGATCCTTCAGGAAAGCTTTTATTGAGCATTGCTTTGGCAAGCTATCTCCTAGCCTTGGGAAAAAGGGTAGGTGGGAGAAGGGAATTTTTTTTTTAAAAGATTTCATTTACTTATTTTTAGAGAGGAGAATGGAGAAGAAAGAGAGGGAGAGGAACATCAATGTGTGGTTGCCTCTCGAGCATCCCTTCCTAGGGACCTGGCCCACAACTCAGGCGCTTGCCCTGACTAGGAATAGAACCAGCGACCCTTTGGTTTGTAGGCTGGCACTGAACTGCACCAGCCAGGGAAAGAGAGGGGAAGGCTTGTCTAAAGATAGAGGAGAGTCTGTCCCAGCTCTTTCTTTCTTTTTTTAAATATATTTTATTGATTATGCTATTACAGTTGTCCCATTTTTTTTCTCTCCTTTATTCCCCTCCACCTTTTATCCCCTTTTCCACCATCATTTCCCCCACCTTAGTTCATGCCCATGGCCCATGTAAGTTCTTTGGCTTCTCCATTTTCCATACTATTCTTAACTTCCCCCTGTTTTGTACCTACCATTTATGCTTCTTATTCCCTGTACCTCTTCCTCCATTCTCCCCCCTCCACCTCCCTGCTGATAACCCTCCATGTGATCTCCATTTCTATGAATCTGTTCCTGTTCTAGTTGTTTGCTTAGTTCGTTTTTGTTTTTTTTAGGTTTGGTTGTTGATAGTTGTGTTTGTTGTCATTTTACTGTTCATATTTTTTATCTTCTTTTTCTTAGATAAGTCCCTTTAACATTTCATATAATAAGGACTTGATGATGATGAACTCCTTTAACCTGACCTTGTCTGGGAAGCACTTTACCTGCCCTTCCATTCTAAACAATAGCTTTGCTGAATAGAGTAATCTTGGATGTAGGTCCTTGCCTTTCATGACTTTGAATACTTCTTTCAAGCCCCTTCTTGCCTGCAAGGTTTCTTTTGAGAAATCAGCTGATAGTCTAATGGGAACTCCTTTGTGGGTAACTCTCCGCTTTTCTCTTGCTGCTTTTAAGATTCTCTCCTTATCTTTAATATTGGCTAATGTAATTACGATGTGCCTTGGTGTGTGCTTCCTTGGGTCCAACTTCTTTGGGACTCTCTGGGCTTCCTGGAATTCCTGGTAGTCTATTTCCTTGGCCAGATTGGGGAAGTTCTCCTTCATTATTTTTTTCAAATAAGTTTTCAATTTCTTGCTATTCCTCTTCTCCTTCTGGCACTCCTATGATTCAGATGTTGGAACGTTTAAAATTGTCCTGGAGGTTGCTAAGACTCTCCTAATTTTTTTTTGAATTCTTATTTCTTCATTCTGTTCCAGTCGAATGCTTATTTCTTCCTTCTGATCCAAACCATTGATTTGAGTTTCCTGCCCTTCACTGTTGGTTCCGTGTACATTTTCCTTTATTTCTCTTTACATAGCCTTCACTCTTTCCTCTATTTTGCGACCATCCTCAACCATTTCTGTGAGCATCCTGATTACCAGTGTTTTGAACTCTGCATCTGATAGGTTGGCTATCTCTTCATCACTTAGTTGTATTTTTTCTGGAGCTTTGATCTGTTTTTTCATTTGGGCCATATTTTTTTGTCTCAGCATGCCTGTTATGTAGTAAGGAGTGGAGCCTTAGGTATTCACCAGGGCAGGGGCAACCCACATCTCTGTGTTGCGGTGCTATATGTGGGGTAGGAATCCAAGAGGGAACAATGCCGCTTGCTCAACTCTCGGCTGGCTTTCAGTCCCTTCCCCCGCTACCCACAAACAAATTGGGCCCTTCTGGTGTTGATTCCCCAGGTGGGCAGGTTTCTGTACATTCTAGGACCCTAGGGTCTCTACAAAGCAATCTCCTGTGAGGCTGGGAGTTTCTCCTGCTGCCTCCACCCCCACAGGTTTTTATAGCCAGAGGACTTGAAGCTTTATTTCCCCGCACTACCAGCCTCTTGCTCCCCAGTTGTTCCTCCTGGTTTATCCATACACAAATGTGGGAGCTCCCGCTCTGCCAGCCATGACCTCGCCCTCCCCGTCCTCCAGCCTCTGACTTGCCACGAGTGCTCTCTGTCCAGGCTGCCCATGTCCACCCCTCTTGCTGGTCTGGATGAATGTTTTTTCTTTAACTCCTTGGTTGTCAGACTTCTATACAGCTTGATCTTCTGGCATTTCTGGTTATTTTTTGTTTTTAAATTTGTTGTTGTCTTTATTTCAGTTGTGTGAGGAGGCGAAGTATATCTACCTTCGCCTCCATCTTGGCCAGAAGTCCCTCTGTTCCAGCTCTTTCATTACTAACAGTTGTTTATGAAGGCACCGACATTATCAGTATGGTTTGAGAATTGGCTTATTTTTTGTTCTACTTAGTTTCAAAGTGATACAATTCTCAGGCTTTGCCAATATAGAGAATGATCACAACTGAGGAAACGCTGGCCAAGGAAATGGCTGGTGAACCAAGGTTTGAAGATTATTAGCATGAACCAATGGAGAGGTGAGGAACAGGCACTTTGGGTGGATGGAAAAGAAATATGGGAAGAAGTAAATCAGGGTAGGAGACAACAAAGTGGTATTAGGTAGACAATAGGAGTCACATTTGTAATCAAAGGAAGTGAAATTGAAAAAAATTACATGGTTGGGTTTGAAATGTTTAAAATTAATTCTCAGTAGCCTTATTATATCCTTTGGAAAATTCTTCAAGAAAGTAAAAATTTCTCCTGTTTTATTACCCAACAGCCTCTGTAAATGGCATTTCTAAGTCTGTAAAATAATAATGAATATTTCTTGAATATTTGCTGTGGGCCAGGCACCGTGCTAAATACTTTAAAATGCATTATCTCTCCTGCCCTGACTGGTTGGATGTCATACCACAAAGTAAAAGGTCGCTGGTTTGATTCCTGCTCAGGGCATGTGTCCCCACGAGAGGCAACCAATTACTCTTTCTCTCCTATTTCTCCTTCCCTTCCCTTCTCTCTAAAAATAAATAAATAAATAAAGTCTTTAAAAAATGCACTATCTCACATAGTCCTCACTACTAAAATCCTCATTTTACAGATGAAGAAACTGAAGTACTGAGAAGTTACATAGGTTGTCAAAGGTTGTATAAGGTCAGAAGTGGTAGAGCTGGGATTTGAACCCAAACTCAGGAGCCCAGTCTTTTACCCGCTACATGGCAAGGCCACTTCAGCTTATCATTCCACCTCTAGTTCTAGGTCTAGGCAGGTATGACCTTCTCTTGAAGGTTTTGGAGCAGAGAAGTGACATGATCAAATGGCCTTTTTGGGAAGGTGTATGTGGTCATGGTACAGAGGCTACAATGAATGGAGAGCAATCAGGAGTCAGGGAGATCTGTTAGAAGGCTATGTTGCTATTACAGGGAAGAGGAAATGAAATCTTGAACTAGGTGTGTAAAGAATGAGAAAATATGAAGCAAGGGTGAATAGGATTTTGAGATTGATTAAAGGAACGGGGTAAGAGGAAGAGAGTACTCAAAGAAGACCTAAAAGTTTGAACTGGGTGGCAGGAGGCTGGTGTGTGGGAACCAGAAATGGACAGGAAGGGGCTCTTGTTAAGGGAAACTAACAAGAGTCCAAGAACTGTCTGTGGATAACTGTCTCCTTTATTTCTCCAAATGAATGACATACAAATCTTTAATTTTTCTCTCATCTGAGGCACTGCTTATTCAATCTCTCCAGAGTTGCCTGATATTTACTTCAGTCTTAATTCCTAGAGCAAAGATAAAGGCATGGAAGAAAAAAGTTATGTTTATAGGCAGCAACCATTCTGACAACATTTGGGTTTCTTTTTTCAAATGCAACTGTAAAAATACCATGTTTGGATCCACACAATTTCTAGCAGCAAGACTGAGGAATTATTTTTGTTCTTCTTTTTTATTTTTCAAAATGATGCCTTGGCTTCATATAGAACTGATTCTGGCCATCAGAGCCTAGCACAACTGGCTTTGCTCATTGAAAATCTTTGTTCACAAGGTAGATGGAAGAGCTGACACTGATGTCATGGGATGTGGATATCTGTCTTCTCACAGAGAAAGTCTTAAACAGCTGCCTCTCATGGCCCAACTAAGAAAGGGACAGAGGTAATTGATCTAATAGAAACAGAAAAAAAGATTAAATTTATTTTCTAATAAAGATTCACATAATATAAGGTTGCAATGTATAACTGAAAACCCAATTTTCAGTGAAAGGGAAATAATGGCAAAGACTTAATGCTAAATATGCTTTAAATATTGAACGGTATTTTATGGTTTGCAATACAATGTGAGGAGCTCAAAGTAAATATTTAATTGCTCGTATTTTTTTATTAAATTTATCAGGGTGGCATTGGCTAATATGGTCCTGTAGGTTTCAGGTATAAATTCCTATGATATATGACCTATATATAGTATTACGTGCCCACCACCCAAGGTCAAATCACTTAATTGCCCTTAAAACTGAAGAGCATAATGGAAAAATGTGCATATTCTTCCAGGATGACTTCTTTTACTGTACAGTGCAGGAAAACACTTGTAGTAATATTACATGCAATAATATTACATAGCGTCCATGGTGCACAAAAAGTAAACTTTTAAGAGACGATCAAATTAACCTCCCAAGCCTCATAAGCCTAGGCATATACAGACTTATGCCTAAAAAGCTGTAATAAGTAAAAGATAAGCTCTGATAACATGTTTGTTTTGTGACAATAACATAAATCTCATGTCCATTCATAATTAGGGCTACCAGACTCAGAAATATAGGATTTGCACACTCTGACCTCCAGAGTATGAATCTGTCATAAGAAGATGAGTAGAAATTTTCTTCCCAGTCCCAGACTTAGATATAGGAGATTATGTTTCCCTGGTTGCATTAAAACAAAACATCAGTAAGATACTGCAATATGAGAGGGAGGGGATCCATCCAGGTGGACTTCCATGATACTGTGCTTCACTCTTAACCTTGGGGCAGTGATAGTTAATCCTCATGACAGGTTAATGAGGTAAGTATTATTGATTATTACTCATTTTACAGATGGGAAAACTTTGGCTAGAGAGGTTTGGTAACTTGTCCAAAGTCACCCAGCGGGTAAGTAGCGGAGCAGATTTGAATCCAGGGCTGTGCCGGGCATGGTGGGTATGAGCAAAGCAGTGACTGGTGGGCTTTCCCACCCAGAAACCTCTCCCCTGAAGCTCTGCTTTTCTTACTGCTCTTACCACCTTGGGTTCTTCTGTATACAGTAAGGAAATACAGTTGTAAAGTCAGGAACCAGCACCAAAGCCTTTTTTTTTTTTTTTGATGGGCAGGTAATGAGTTGCTCACTGAGATTAAAAATATGTTGCTACTGTATTGTGGTGATATATGTCCCTGAGTGTGGACCTGCTCATCCTCACCCAACTATGTCACTTTTCTTAATGGGCTTTGTTGATATTCGGAGTTGGGAGAACTCAATTCTGCCTTCCATTTTGTCCACATGGACAGTTGGAACTCACACTTTTTGAGGGAGGGCAAATTGTCACGATATGACCACAAGCATGTGACTAAAAGCACATGAACATTCTAATGTATATAGCTTTGATAAAGGAAGAACTAGGTGTGAGACAGCCCACAGTAACCTCTATTTATTCACGGGCGGACTCTCATTTAGCTTCCTCATACATCTCATTCTGAAGAAATGGTATAGTAGAATAAATACAAGCCTCGGAATTAGATGTTTCTGGGTACAGATCCTCCTTCTGTCACTTCGACAAGGCATAGGGCTAATGCTTTGTATTGCTGTGAGGATAAGATGGTGCATGTGTTGTTCTTGGCATAAGGTAGGTGAGGTGTTTAACAAATGTGTTTAGCACATCAATAGGAACACAGAGGCAGATGCGGAAGTGGTTAAAAGTACCTGACTCTGGGTTCAAACTTCTAGGTTCAAATCTGAGCTCTGTCATTTATCAGCTGGATGACCTTTGGGAATTGTACTTAATTGTAAAATGAAAATGATGACAGTACCTTCCTCATAGCTTTGGTAGGAGGAATCCATGGCTTACTGTAAGGAAAGCACTGAGACAGGGCTTGGCACACAGTAAGTGCTTGTAAGTGTGAGATTCAGTTCACTGCCACCTTGTTTCTCTGCAGAGTGGGGACCCCGGCAATTCAAATTATACCTAAAAGCAGGTATTTCCAGTTTCTTGATGTCTAAGACCTAAAAATGCTTATTTTAATTCAGTGCTTACTGAATCATTGATGTTATGATGTTATGTACCTCAGTCTGACAGTTTCCGGTACAGTCATACTGATTGTTGGTGAAGGTCAGGGTATCACATCCCAGTTGTGGGCAAGAGTAAATTAGTACAACCACATTTAGATGGCACTTTGCAATATCTATCAACGTTTTAAATGTGCATCTCCTTTGGCTTATCAATTTACTTCTAAGAATTTTCCTACAGATGTACTCATAACATGGAGCAAAGAAAGGCAGTAGAGTTGGTTGCAGCATTGTTGGTGGAACTAACAATCTATAAACAACTAAATATACATCTGGAGAAAAATGCTTAAATAATTTATGATATATCAGTACAATGGAATACTGCAGAAGCGATTTAAAGACCGTTAGAGCTATACAAGTGTACATGAAAAACTGTACAAGCATACTTTTGGGAGAAGACAGGCATTTTTCAGAGTTATGACTATAGTGTGAATGATATTGTTTGTTTTAAAAAGCAAGCAGATATGTGCTTACATCAGCTTGCTTGTTTAATCATAGGAAAATCTCAAAACATACATGAGAATCATCAGTAGTGTTTACCAATCGGAAGTGGAAATATGCATTGAGTGGGTACTTTGACCTCTCACTGTATGTGTACCATTTGAATTGTTTAACATGACATGTATTGCTTTTAAAATTTAAAAAAAGGTCAAGAAATCCCTTTCTTCTTCATACCCCTAGATACTAGTTTTTAAAAAATATTAGTCCTTTATGAAAGCATAATCCTAAACCTTGATATAATATTTTTGGAATTATTGAGCCAAGTATCATCCTAAGTTAAAACAGAAAATGTATGAACTCACTGCCAAAGCTCCAATTTGCTCCTGGGGAGCAGCAACTGAATGACTAAAGAGATTTCCTACCATCAAGTCACAGGAGAGTCTTAAGTCCTGTGGCAAAAATTCCTGTTGTTCAAAAGTTCATGCACTTAGAGAGGAATCATTAAATCAAAGAGCATTAGATGGGAGAGGGGAACATTGAGTAAATGACTTTTCCTCAGGACTTAATAAATTGAATGCTAAACATGGGGGAAACATTACACATGGGACTTTTTTTCACATTAAGGTTTCTCTGTATTGCTAAAACCCCTCTCTCATTCTTTTGCAAAATGCTATATAAAAGTAACATCGCTTTTGGGTTTCGAGGGCAAAAGTAATTTGCATGCAGGGTTAATCAAGATTCCTTGCCCTTTGTACTTTTAAAAGTGCTTACACATACGTTGTCTCCTTTGGTATTCACAAATGAGGTATTTAGGACAAGTATTATAGAGCTCATTTTCTGCATAAGGACCAGAGGTTTGGAGAGGTTAAGTGATAAGTTTAAGCCACTCAGTGTGTAGCTGAACACACAAGGACCCTTGGTTATGTCTTGGCTGTCCTTGCCACCAACAGCCAAGGGCACAGCTGTGGAGCTAGCAGAATCACTACTGTGGTTGTGAAGTTGGCCTAATATTTTCTCAGAATCACTTTTACTCTCGTTTAGGAAGACCAAGACCAATTGAACTTTCTTCCCAATGTGAATTATAAACACGCCGAATTTAAATGTTCAGGGATATCTAATAAAATCCAGATAGATAAGGATTTCTAGTTCAGCTCTACCCCTTACTAGCTATGTAATCTTGGGCAAATTGTTCCTTCATATATAAAATGGGGGTAAAGATAGTATTAATACTCCAAGGCTGCTGTTAGGAATTTAAATGAAGTAATGTATGCAAAGTTACACACCAGCTATAAAAATAATAGTTAATACTATTACAGAAAAGTCAGATTTCAGGTCAATGCAGCAAGCATAGCTCTGATAGCAGCCAGAGCTTTTGTCCACTTGGAGGAGATAGCAGGAGCTGCATCCCAGAGTGGGCACCAATCAGTCTCTTTCCTTTTGAAGGACACTTCCTTGGAATGACAAGGAACTAAGAACAGGCAGCAGAGCTGCTTGAAATGTCACTGAGCCTCAGTGCAGAGGCCTGAGCATCTCCGACCAAAGAAAGCACCCCCTGCTCGGCACCAGTTTTCCACTTTATGGTCAACAGTAAGATGAGGCAGGCAGGAAAGGGCAAGTCACCCCGGACTGTACCACAGGACAGCCACCTCCCCTAAGAGAGCCACCCTAAGGTCTTCTTGCTCTGGGAGTTTGTCTTCAGTCTCTTAAATTTCAGTTTTTAAAATCAGAAGTCTGAAAAGCCAGAGCTGAGGATTCACATAATGAATGATGAAGTGATCTATTTGCTATTTAGCTTAAAAATTACTTTACCAGTTCTTCTTTTGAGTTTTTAAAAACGTGTTTTTCTTTGCTACACAATTAATTTATACTTACCGTGGAAAATACACACAATCAAAACAGAATAAATGAAAGTCCTTAGAAAAAAAGCATTGTTTATATTTATTTTGCTGTGTAGTTCTTGAGACATTTTATAAATATATTTATTTTTATAAAACCGGCAAAGCACTGTCCATACAGTGTGTGACCTTCAGAACATTAACAACATGCCATGCATACCTTCTCATATCAGTGATGTTTCTGCACAACTTCATTGTCAGTGGGTCTGCGGTGTTCTTCGGGGTGGACATTTCATGATTTTACTAACCTCCTAATGTAGAATGCTTAGGGATTTTTTTCTGCAAGGAAAATTCTTAAAAAATCATTGTAGATGATGAGGGGGAGAGGGGAAGGTTTTCAGGAACATCCATAAAGGACACATGGACAAAAACCAAGGGGGGAGTAGGATCAGGGGTGGGAGGTGGGGATGGCTGGGGTGGGGGGGAGTGGTGGGGGGAAAATAGACAACTAGAAAAATTATTGTAGAAATACTTAATTCTTTCTTTAAAATAAATTTCTGGAAATAGAATTTAAGTATAAATGAATTTTTAAGGCTTTTGGTGTCAAATTGTCTGCCAGTCAAATTTTACCAGTTTTATCCTTACTATTGATACAAGAGTACAGCTAGGTCAATGACTATTTAACTATAAACATGACTTCTATCCATTTATTGTCAAAGGTGAATACCTTTACAAAAGCCTTTATGCCAAGAATAAAGAGTACTTCGTGTTAATGCCAACTTCTATTTTTGTTTTTATACTCCAAGCACAATATATCCATAAGATAGTGTGTGAAGTGTATTCAGTAGGTTGGTAATGGTGTTAGCATGATATGATTAGCTTTTGATGGAATGTAACAGAAAATGGAAATAATTTGGAGGAAAAGTTACTATAAGTATACTTCCACTGGAGCCTATTAATTCCACCCACATGTCATTTTTAAGATGTGAGAATAAAACAATCAGGGGTGTATAAATTCTTCCACTGTGGTGTCATCATGTCAATTTTCTCTGGAGTTGAAAGTAACCCTCCCCTGATGCCTCCTGCAGCACGCTAGGCTTCACAGTAGAAACATTAAGATTGGAACCTTTTCAGTAGAAATTACTCTTGGTGACACCAGCCTGCTGTCAGAGTAATTCCTGCTGCAAAGCAAGTGTCTGAATTAATGGTCTAATAAACTGAGTTAGTGTTTCATCTTGGCAAAGGATTAATTAGGTGAAGAGAAACTAACATTTATTTGGGTTCTTATTTGACAGGCCCTTTATTATTACATCATTGCATTTACTACTCCCTATAAACCTATGAGGTAAGTATTACCATGGGCATTTTATAATGAAGGAACAGTAGTTCAGTCAAATAAAGTGTCTTCCTTAAGTCCACACAGCCGATGAGCCACAAAGTTGGGATTTGAACTTGGGTTCCCTGCTTCTGGAGCCTATGTTTGCTATCTGCTGCTTCTCACCAGTTACACAGCAAGCCTGACTGTTTCTCTTCTAGAATATTCATTGCACGTCTGAATACAGTTTTAGCCAGATAAACTGTAGGTTCTCCCTTAAAAATCAGTGTGTTAGGCAGACATAGAGACTCAATCCACTTATCAATGCTATGTCAGTTAAGATACTTTAGTAAGCCAGAAACAGAAAATCCGCTATCTTGCTTAACAAGATATCTTGAGACAGAGGGGTTCCGGGTCTTTTCAGTGGGTGCTAAAACCCTTTGAGGGATTCAGGGGGTTCTCATAATCTTAGTGTAGCCCTCCTCAGATGACTTACATGGCTATGAAGGGGAAATGTGCCTCTGTCGTGTAGAGATCCTGAGGACATCACCTTACCCAGCTGAGCTTTGCCGAGAGTGGGACGACCTGCCATCTGTTCCTTCGTGGGCGAGAAGAATACCACATCACCACATTGTACTCTTGACAAAAGTGTGAAATCAGAATATAATCATAAGGAAATAATCCTCCAAGTCCAGAATCCATTTTATAAGCCAAGTGTCTGGTATCTTTCTAGAAGTCAATGTCATGAAGAACAAGCAGATAAGCGGCAGGCAGCCGTACTGGTGTAGCTGTAAGAAGACTGAAGAGAGGGAGCCTGGACTCCCCTCCCCTCCCCACCACCTGTGCAAAGGCTGGAGAAGACATTTTAGAGAAAATGGGAAATTTGGGATAACACTGAATTCATGTGGTTTTCTTAGCTGGGATACTGTGTTGTGGTCATACAAAAGAATACCCTTATTCTTAGCAGACACGTGCTGAAGTATTTAGGGGTGAAGTGTCGTGATATCTACAATGTACTTTCACATAACTAAATTTTTTGGACTTACGATCTGATAAATGATTTAGATCTTTAATTTATTGCTTATCAACGTGGATTTCTCTTATTTCTCAATGTTATGACAGTTTATTTAAAATCCTTCTAGTTTGAACTCTGGTCTTTCATTTCATCTTTATGCCCTCTCTGCAATGATGAAGCCAATGCCTGGATTTGTATTAATCTTTTGTCCTTCAGAATCTGCTACCCATATCCAGGTCATCAGGTAGAGGTTAATGTATAAGCCTGCGTGATCTTTACTATTTTATTAGATTCTCGCAACAATTTTGCAAGAAGCATTTAGGCCGTTTTCTTGTTTCCAGCTACTGTATCTTTGAAAATGAATCTAACTCATTAGTTTCCTAGAGAATAATCATTTAGAAAAGGGAAAAGTGAGGGACTGTTATACCACTACTTCCAACCCATTTTGCTAACTAATTCTTTGATAAAGTTTACATATTTTTTAATCAAAATTTGCCTCCTTCATTTTCCATAAAATGCCTCGTCTTTATATGGCAGCCAAAGTTTCTGGCATTGAGTACTGCCTTCCTAATGGACCTTCATCAAAGCCTGGTGAGGCTTCCACCTCCTTCTCTTCATGATGGGGAAAGGAAGGCTGGAGAGGAGCTGTGGTGTGTAGGTAGTTAGTGGGTGAGTGATGGGAGCTTGGGCCTCCAAGTTCTTCGGGGCTTTTTCTCCTTTACATGCTTCTTCTTGGCAATGTCCAAAAACCTGTGCTCCTAGCCATTTCTCCAGTGGCATTTCCTTTCATCACAGCATTGACCAAAAATTTGCTGTATGTTCAGACTAGGACTGGGCATTAGAGACAAAGGCAAATGCTTGTGATCTCTGGCCTCAAAGTGCTACTGTATGGTAGAAAGAAGTAGACATTAGATATAGCATATATTATGGAAGTTAGATGTAAGGGATTAGCTGTTGTAGAAAAGGGAGCAGAAGAATTCTTCAGAGGCATATATGTGGTCTTCAGGATCTTATTTTTGTAATTCTCTGGGTTTCTGGAGAGAATCTGCCATTTCTTTGAACAGGGGATGTTTATATTTATTATTGGAAATGGTGGATAAACATGCATCCCTGATGATTTCTTTGATTTTAGAGTCAAACATGGGCCTGGAGAAGTGTGAAAAGAACAGATATCATACCACAACTCACACTATCCCCTTCTGCATTGTTGTCTTTCTTTGCATGGCTTCAATGTGCCACCCCTGGGTGGGTTCACTGAGGCTCATGCATAGTGACAGAGGAGTCTCTTGTGAACCCTTTGACCAGGAGGAAGGGGTTAAGCCAGCTAACAAGTATCTGATCATTATCAGGTTTTAAGTTCATGGACTTGTGTTTTGGGAGACAGGATTTGATGTGGGATACGGCATATCATGAATGATATTTTAAAAGCTTATAACTTATTCACTTATAATCAACTGTTGGTGGATGTAAATTCATTTTCATTGTAACTGGGTTGGTATTTATGCAGTACGCACCTGCACAGCAGCGCCAGTGGTTACAATACTGAAATACTTCCACATCACTTGTCCATAGCCACTGCTTCGTGACAACCCTCACCTCCACTCTCTCAGCATCTTCTGCAGGATTGGCTTCACCATCTCCACCTTCAAAACCCAGCAACCAAAGGATTAATGCTTGGCACAGCAAGAAAATTGATTGTTATATATTTTGAATGTCTTTTTTCATAGTTATTATTATAGTTCCTAATTTTATGTCATCAATTGCACAGCTCTCCCTCAGATGTTTTCATACCTTAAAACTTGGCAAACTGACTATTAAAACTATTCAAATCATGACATCAAGTGAAACTCAGAAGTTTCCTAGTTAAAATAGTAAAAGAAAATGTGTATAGTGTTCATATTTTTGAATGCTTGATAGAGAAGTTTCCTCTGTTTGGAATACAGAGACCATCAGTTAAGAGGAAAATTAGCATGGAAACAAGCAGAATGTAGCTTTGCATACTGCAGGCACTCCATGAATGTTGCTCGATCAGCCTGTACAGAATGAGGCTATTCCATTTGGAGGAAAGAGCTAAGTAGTGGTCATCAGCTATTGTGCCAGTGTGGATTTTTTTTTTTTTAAGGATAGCAGCTTTCTCCAGCTATTGACTTCTCAACTCCATCTTTGTCAACAGAGCTCCTTGTAGTACCCCCAGGGCTTGTCTTTGACTATTTTGTCTGATGCTCTCCTGAACCATGGACTCTTAACTTATTTAACGTCTTCCAGATCTAGACTCACTTTGTTTCCTGGTTTCACCAGATACAGCCCCAAGTCTTCCTGGGATCAACACTTTTGTAATGCCAATACTCCTTGTTCCTAGCTCATGCTCAGCTAAACATGTTTCTTAAATACATGAAAGGCTAAACTCAAATTATTTTATAGTTCAAGTGAAAATATTTCCACCCAGTCTCCATGAGAGTATGTTTCTGTATACAGTTTCGTTTATCTACCATTTATACTCAGCAGTGGCACATTTTTAGCTACTAGGGACTTAGATTGCCGTTCAGATGGAGAAAGAACTCATCACACTGGCACAAGATGTGCGGAAGAATGGCTGTCTGGGCTGTATTTTCTCTTGCTCTTTCGCTACGATGAGCGTCAGTCATGCTTAGTGACCAGTCAAGAGCGTGTTCACCTGAAATGGTTCTTTTTAGAAATAAGAAACATGAACTTGAGTGCTGTACAGCAGTTGCCAGCTAATAAGATAATCCTCTTTTCATTTCAAAGTCTACACTCTAATCTTAAAACAGAAGTCTCCTTTTCTTTTTTTTTAATGCAACAGTCACTGGATAAAGATTCTGTTATCGTAATCCTATTAAAATGTATTCACTTGTGCAGTACACTTTGATAATAATATTTATTCTCTGAGCACAGAGGGAGAAGAGTGATAAAAGACAGATCTATTCAAAAATTTGGGGAAAAAAGTTGCAGAGAGGGGAATTATTAAAAGCTTAGAAATGAATAGGAGCTAATACTACAGAAGAAAACAATCATTAATTCCTGAATCAGGCTTCTATTGAGCCTCTGTTTGGGAAGAGTAGTAACTTGCCAGTTGAAATGCCCTGTACTGAGAACATGGGTCCACACAGGCAAATGTCTGAACTGAACTTCCTGAGCACCGAACTAGTGACCGGTCCTCACCGTGTGACATTTCTCCGACATTGCCTTTTATTGGCACTAATGGCCTTGAAGTTACTAACATGACTAACGCCATTTTAAAAAATAAACAAGTAATTAACTTTGACAGAAGATAGGTAAAGAGAGCCATGATTAACAAATTGACTCGGTTGAGAACATTAGCTGATGCCCAGCCTTTTAGTTAGTATAGATAGTGTGCTTTCTTCTCTTCATTTTGTGTAAGAGCAATGAAAATTCTGGGTGACTTCTGACATTTTTGCTTAAAGTGAGGGGGTTCCTCTTTCTCCCCCCTCCCCCTGCCCCTTCTGAAAACCAATACTAATAAAGTTTAGTTCTCTATTCCTGATATGAGCATCCTGCATTCCTGTGCTGATCCAACTTCATTTATGTACAGGCTGCCTAAAACGATTTGCTATTTCTACCAGCTTTCCTCTAAAATTTTTCTTGTTTCAAATCAAATCAAAGTGCGTTTCCAAACATTATGTATTTTACCTCTAGTGCTAGGCTTTTCATGTATTTTTATGCCAGAGTTGAGGCTTTCCTTTATTAATGGTTTATTGCAGGCGTGTCTGTGGTTCAGCTCATTGAGAAAATATCTGCTTTTGTTCATAAAGATTCTACCTGAAAGTTACTTACAAGGTAGTACAAGCTGAATGTGTATTTTTTCTATAAAAATACTCAATTTTTAAATTTAATTTTGTTTTGTAAAATTAAATTTAATGTTTAATATTATTAAATGTCCTCACAGTTGCAAAAATGAGTACATTATTATATATTTGCAGAAAATCTATACATTGTCCATTTAAATTTAAAAGACCTGGAGGACTACTTATTTTGTGGGTGGATTAGGACTTACGCTTGCCACTCTGAAGCACTGCATATGATTTGGTAGACATTCATAAGGCTTCCTGAAACGTGTCCTATTCCACTCGCAAGGTATTTGGTGACTAAATTAAACACAACATGGAGTTGTAATG
>PVJI01020375.1:0-29151 GCA_004026765.1 Micronycteris hirsuta | reverse complement strand
GAAGAAGGGATGGGGATTCAGAATCTCCCTTTCCCATTCATGCTGAATTTCTCACATGACCAGTCAAGATAGCAGCTGCTCTGCAACAGTGGGGTCTGCCACACCCCCTCACAAAGGTGCTGGAGAGGTTGCTGCTTTACCAGTGCTCTAGGTGTTGGGATCTTTGGAGCCGGGCATTGAGTTGGGCGGGAGCCAAGGTTAGCTCTGGATGAAGAGGGCCTGTGCAGACCCTCATGCCATGCCCAGAATTCAAGGTCGATAAAGTGATCACTTGGCACTCAAAAGCTGCAAGAGGAGGTTCCTTCATCTCTGGCATCCAGGGAGTCTTCAGTCATTCGCGGTCAGGCAATCCTCCTGCTCACATATTGCTCAGAGGGCAACATCGCATTGTATATTGCTCCACTAATAAGAAATTTGTTCTGACCATCACTTTTTATTTTACTTATTCATATCAACCAACTCTAATTATAAGAATTCTTATTTAGGGAAAGTAAATATAGGCAGACTATCTCTTCCCTCTAAGCTCCATGAGGAATAGCATGAATATTCAAACCTCTATTGAGTAACCTTTGTCCCACATCTGCAGTGAATTGACAGTATTCTGTACAAGCTCTGATCCTCAAATTACCCTTCCTTTGTAGAACATTTTTAGTATCCTTTTGGTCAAAATCAACTTCTTATACAATCCAATAGGGCTTTTGTTCCAGACCGCTATTTCAAATTCCATAGACTTGTTGCCACACACAATAGTTACACCTGACACTAGGAGGTGACGAGAACATATCCCAAGAACACTGTCCCATGCTGCCTGCCTTGTGGGAGTCACTGTTTATTTCACAAACTCAGGGCTGCTCGGTTTCCCATTTGCATGTGTGGGCAGCCGTCTCTTCAGTGCACTCCACGTGTTCTAATTGGCTCTCTATACTGATCCTTGGCTCTGTGCTTGGGAATTGTCACTGACTTTTAACCCATTTCACCTGAAGAGCCGCTTCTGTGTGTCCATCAGCATTTCGGGCACAGATCCTCATCTTAAAAATTATCAACAGGTTTTTAATTGGAGGTTTTGATTGTTTACTTTTAATCTGACTTAGTGATATTTTAGCATATTTTACTGCACTTGAAAAAGGCAAAACTTGAAAGAGAGAAAAATTGCTGGGGACAGAAGATAATCGTTTAGTGCCAAAAACAGAGACTTCCCTGGGCTTAGGCTGGTCACTTAAAAGCAGAGGACCTTATGATTGTAAGTATCAGAATTTTGCTTTCATGAACTGATGTTTAAAAAAAAATTCTCACTGTTAATACTAGCAGATTTTCTGTCTCATAAAGAGCAACTTTGAAGATGACTGGATATTTCCTAACAACAACTGAAATGGAAAGTTTATAGTTTTCTACTGTGACCTGAGTGTCTGGCTATGAGCATGGCTAGATAATGCTCTTGAAATACTATAAGCTCACATCCAGACTCCACTTGCCTTTTAATATGGGAAGAACAACCTGTGAATAGAGCTTAGTATGAAAAGCCCCTATCAATTGCAGCATTCTCTGTACTTCTGATCATTTTAATTGCCTGCCACTGAAAACCTTCAGTAAAGGAGTGAATCTGCCATCCCCTATGAGACCTGCCTTTCAGCTGGAAGAAGGGTGTGTCCCCATCTTTTACCTGGGAGCTAGGATGATCTTGTCAAGCATCTTCGTGAGACCAGCCCAAGTTTTTAGGGTGGGGATCTAGACTGGTTATACCTATACCTACCTTCAGTCCTTCTTCCAGCAAAGGCAGAAACACCTCACAGCCTGCATGCAGAACATCTACTGAGAAGTTGCTTTAATCAGACACCAGCTGATCAGGGGGAAGAAAAAGAACAGAGCAGAACAGACAGCACTCCCCTGGTCCTGGATGTAAGAGCACCCAGCAGTGATGGACTGGCGCTTCGGAACAGCTGCAGTTCTGTTCATTTTTCTGGTAAGTGGATTCTGTTAAAAACCCTTCATGATCACTCATGTAATCAATAAGTGAGAACTTTTAAGAAAATGTTATTTAGTGTTATTTATAATATAAACCCATTAAAATTTATGTTAATGACAATGTGATTTTACGAACTAGGTTTTTAAATAGTGTTTCTCTCTTTAACTGAAGACTCGAGATCATAGTAATGCACCAGTGACAGCTCATCATATGTCATATGATGCTATGTCATTCTGAGAAAATATGAAATTTGGAGGAGCTGTCTCACTCTTTAATAGCACTTTGTTGTTCAAATTCTCTTTTGCAGTTGGGTTTTAATGTAATATCACAGGTGTGTCCTGAAATTTAACTTAGACATTTTTACACTCTTTCGGTATCTTTGCTGCTAGATCTACTACAGTGTTTAAAACGTAAGAAAAGGATCCATATAAAGTAAAATCAGCAATTTGTGACTGGCCTCACTACCAAGATAACCTCATTGGTTCTATATGTGCCTGGGATCCCCATCACTAATATGGAATGTCCCACACTGCTGAACTCTGAATTTATTCAAAACAATATTTTAATTTCAAAAAAATTGTGGTATTGTAGATTTATAAATGACATAGTAAGTGAAGGAATGGCTATAATTAAGAAGTGTAATTATTACAATACTGGTTCTTACTAATAGAAAATCAGTTATGACTATGATATAGAAGTTACACAATAATTATCAGACATATGTAATAAAAAGTCCTGTCATTGTTCCCCTTTCACATTATTGGTTTTATCTTTTTAAAGTTAAAACTAAGTACATCGCCTGTGTGTTGCATCAATTTCACTCATACCACAAATTTCTGAACCACGGTCTCCCTAACAGTAAAGTTAATGTAATCCAAAGAGGCAGGTGCCAGTTAAATCGTGATCCAATCTGACAGGATGCATGTGGTGCTGTGGTTCATATTTGTTTCTACTTGCTTAACTTTTAACTGGATTGTTGGGTTTCTATAGCAACAAGCTCGAGCTTAGATTCAAGATTAGTTTGAATTCAGTTTATTAATTAAGACACATCATAGCCAATGAATTTAGTTATAAATATCAATAAGCTGGCAGCTTTAGTTCTAAGTTGTCCTTTAAACATGATCTCTATTCCGTGGACTTTCTAATAGAGCTTTAGGGTCAGTTGATATCATAACATGGGATGTGGCAGGGATTAATGAGCATTATGCAGTTTGTCATTTGAATAGAGGAGCGTTTGTACATTGTGAAAGTAAAAAATACTTTCATTTTTAATTTCATATAAATTTGATCTATTAAGCTTATAATAGAGTTGATTATTTATTCAGATGTTTATGTACATTCATAAATCTATAAGATACCTTATTTAATTATATTTATGATCATTTTTAATTACATCCTATAAAATTTCTTTAAACAGCCATTTTCCAATTAGTCATTCTTCAGTAAAATATATCATTTTATCAAAATCATGTATCCTTAGTGAACTTTCTCTCTTTGTATAGAGGTTTCTGAGCATCTTTACTACATTTTCTGAGTCTGGATGGGTTTATTTTGTGTGAATGGTTTGTTTGTTTCTTTTTGCCATGCTGTACTTTAGAATTAATCACAATTTTCTCATATGCTTTATGAAAATTGTTTCCCAAAGAACTTATTCTATGATGAATTCAAATGTTTCATTTTTACATTATTATAACACTTTTGTATAGCATTTCACTTTCTAAGATTTGGAAAATCATAATTTCTTTTCACTAATGATTTAACCATTTGATTTGGATAAATGTCCTTTGGAGTTGTGTAGTCTACTTTTGCTTTAAAATACTCTTTTTTTCCCTGAAAACTAACCACCACTATAGAAAACTCTTTCACTTACCTTTCTGCTACTTTCACTGTGAATGTTTGCTTTTACAAAAAAAAAAAAAAAAAGAGTGAAAAAAATTTATGTAAAGCCTTTATACTCTTCTCTTCTCAAAGCTGATAAGGGAAAACCTGCAATAGAAAGCATAGTTGGACAATTTGGAATGCCTTTAAGACATTTAAACTGGCAATCCATTGACATTTAATGCCAATCCATTTGAGAGCTGGTAGCCATCTATTGCAAATACGTTGCATAGTCTGCTCAATATCCTGAAGGTATAGACCTTGTTCAAATTGGTGGGTTAGAGCTGGGAGAACAAAAATGAAGAAGCGGCTTTTACAGTGGCCCATATTGCCACAGGATTATTCCATTTAGACAAATCTTTGGAAGGAAAATAACTTATACCTGGTATTACACAGCAACTCAAATAAATGTTATTTGATCTGCATTAACTTTTTGCACCTTTTTGTTTCCATGAAATTAGTGTATGGGGGGCTATTCTAAGCTAGGGAACAATGTTACTTATGCACCAAGGACAGGAAGTCTCTGAGAATGTCTGTGACAACGGTATGATGTGTGTCATGGTTACTGTGCGAATGCAAAATGGAACCAGTAGAATTTTTATAGTTCTAATGATTTTTAAAACTTGTAACTTTCTTAGGTCCAATGAATACAATCGCTATACTTTTAAAGTGCTTTTTTCTAGAAAGCAAACTTCTACAGCAATGACCTCAAATAAATTTATCTTTATCTAGTACCAAAGGTGATCCAATTTCTTCAGTATGTCATATGAGCCTAGCTTCTTCCATTTTCATGGTTATTATTTCCTTTCTCAAAAAGCCCTGCTAATACCTGGTAAACTAAGTCCACACTTTGAACTTAGCTGAAATTATTTATTATTTAAGCAGGAGTTTATCTGAGTGTTTCCCAGCACTTGGACAAAAATACACAAAAATAATACAGATGTTGGCCAGTCGTGAATAAGCGAAGCACAGAGTTTATTCTTATATTATTATCGATTAATTATTGTATTATTTATTTGTTTTAAAATGGTAAATATACTTGGTCCCACCCCTGTATACACTTTATTACATAGTTCATCAACTTATTTGAAATGGACATCTTAAATTCCTGTATTTACATTCTCTGATGATGAAAAGGAAAAATTAACAAACTACTAATGATTTCTGGAGCACATACTATAATGATATATATAATAAATATTAGTATTTCAGTAAATATTTTATAAAAAATGGAAACAGTATTTCTGTTCACCTGTTTAGTAAAATATATAAATTGTATTTAAATAAAACCATTTCCATTTACATGGGGCTCTTAACTACAGATTTCATGGCACAGTTAAGACCAGCCTCTTCTAGAAACTTCACAAAAATGGACAGTACACATTCATCATCACTTAATTGGTTTCCATTGCCACAGAGTAAAACACTTTGGCATGCCTGAACTAGGCAATAGAAAAACCTGAAACAATAAAAATTGCTGCCCTGATAAATCTGAAGACTTGGGCCCAAAGGGACAAGACACACCTATTTAACAGGGCTCATGGATCCAGAAAAACAACACTCTTGTCTATACCCAGAGCACTGAACTTCTGATAACTCTTCACCATGCCTTCTTCAAGGACATTGTTGCTGAATGCATCCAGGTCCTAACAGTCATCACCTAATGTGCAAGCAGGAGGCATGCTTGGCAATGCAATTGGTTCCCGCCAGTGAGGGAGCACCCATACAGAAGAGCTGGGTCATCCACTCTTGCTGACAATGCTTGGCATGCAATTTCCTTTAATGGACTTGGGTGGGTCAAGGTCTTTTACATGCTATTGGCTGCTGATCGTGCCCCCCACTGGTCTGTGAGAATAGAGGTCAGTCCTTTACACTCGTCTAATGAAAAACCACATCCCCACAAATTACTGGCTGCCTGTTGCTCATAAAACTGGTTGGCTGTAAGTTATTTGAGGGCAGGTTCTGTCTGATTCACATTTGTACCTTTCACAGTGCTTTGCACCAGTGCAAGATTGCTCAGTAGGTACCTAATCACACAACATAGAGGCATCAGAAGGGAATTTTTGTAGAGTTTATATTTTCCTTCCCCTACACACTCCAAAAATTGTCAAGATATTAAACAGGGAAATAATCATGTTGAGTTTCCCTAACACTTATTTTTATGACAGTATTACACTAACTTTATGTTTCATCTAAGGATCACCACAATATTTTTAGCGCTTAAGCCATTTAAAGGTTTTTACTACAACTTTGGATCCACCTATATACATCAATATGTATTTGTCAAATAAATAAACCAATGAACAAATAAGAGAAGTCAACCTATCAAGAAGTCAACTGCAGACTGCTAGCTTTTATGCAAGTAATAAAGAGGAAATACAAAAGAGGTTCTTTAAAAGAAGCAATCTTTTAAATTTTAGCTATGTCTCAAGTTCATTCTTGTGATGTCTATAACACTTAAATATGTTAGAAAGGGATACTTAACAAAAAAATGCCAACTGGAAGACTACCTCACAATTATTACATGCAAGAGGTTTTCCTTATAAAAATTATAAGTTACTACTTTCAAGACCATTATTGTTATAGTAAAGAAATGTAAAACTCATGGATTGAGCGCGGGCTGGGAACCAGAGGGTCCCGGTTCGATTCCCAGTCAGGGCACATGCCTGGGTTGCGGGCCAGGTCCCCAGTGAGGGCCATGTGGGAGGCAACCATACATTGCTCTTTCTCCCTCCCTTCTCCTTTCTCTGAAAATAAATAAATAAAATCTTAAAAAAAAAAGAAATGTAAAACTCAATATTAAAAGAAAAGAACTAAAATGATATATTGATTCATTGAAATTAGCACGCAATCTTGTATCCTGTGGTTGTTGGGTTTTGCTTTTAAAAAATATATGTGGATTGGCTTCTAAAATATAGATGATGGGAATTGTCATTGTGGATTCACTTCAAGTGATTTATTTAGTGCTATCAGAATTTTAGCACTAAAAAGGGTTTTGGTCTCATATACAGAAGAGGATGGAGTAACTTAATCCTATGCCCACATCCAGGGGCAAGAGGCTGAGAGGTACCCAGTGCACTTGACTACCCTTGTATTTATCTCTGAGTAAATCTCCTTGACAACCTCCACAGAATGTATTTCCAAATTATTTTGGAATCAATATTACTCCCCTAATTACCAGAAAACAACCTTACCTTTACCCTATTTCTGGATCATCCTAATCGATTGATTTTAATCTCCACCATTTCACTCTTCCTTACCCTCTGTCTTCAAAGCCCTTTCTCTCTGCTGCTTCCCTCCTGCTCATCACATACACGTCTCCAATAAGCACTTTCTTAACCTCTCTTGTTTCAAATCAAAATCTCCCACTCTCCTACTATTGTACTTGAAAAATCCACCTCTCCCTCTCCCCAAATATCTCCTAGGACACATCATCTTATTCTACTGTCACTTCTGTTTCCTTATATCACCAAATTTCTCAAAAAAAAAAAAAAAGGCGTCTTTATGTCCTCTTCTCCTCCATCTTGTTCCCCACTCCTTGTCAGTCAGGAAGAGCCCATTCCATCCAACTGAAAGTGCTCTCCTGAAGGTCACAGAGTTCCTCAGGATCAACCTGTTCAACTTTTGTATATCGTCTGACACTTGTTCACTGTCTGTCTGTCTTTCAATTCTCCTTCCTTTGACACCCATACCATTGCATTATATTTCCCTCCTATTTCTTTGGCCACTTCTTTTCTCTCTTTTGTTGCTTCTTGTTTATTGTCATGGCTCCCAGTTATATAAATGCAGGAATTCCCCTGCTTTCATCCTCAGCCGTGCGCTGTTTCTTTCCTGTGCTCTCTACTTTAGGGATTTCAAATTCTCCCATGATACCAACCATTCTACCTGAGCAGGTGTCCCTCAAATCTGTGTATCAGGCCTAACATTTGTTCACGGTGCTGACACATATTTCAAATCGTTAAACATCTTCACCAGGCATTGCTCTGGCATCCCAAACTGGATGTGTTCTAACCTGCTAAATTGTGCTTCTGCCTTGCTCCTGATCTCCTAGTTTATAACTGCAATGGTCTCAGATTCTCCCTGTCCTCACACCCACACACCATTTGTTCTCAAACCTGTCCATTTCAATCCAGCTGTATCTCTCCATGGATCTTTCCCAGTCTCATCTCTGGACAGACTTGATGCAGAAATTCAACTGCTGGTTGCCTGTAATCACTGCCTCTTCCCACCACTTCCATCCATTGTTATCAGAGGCTTCATTAAAATCCACAGCCTTATCATGTCTTTCTCATCATCAAGAGACTTCAGTATTTTCCTACTGCTCAGAGATTTGGTGTTAGAATTCAAAAAGTAACTGTATGAAATCTAGTTAATGCCTATCATTTTACAAATGAGAAAGCTAAAGATCAGAGAATCTTTAGTACATTGAACATTTTCTGAGTCCACCTAATGTTCTTTGAATCTCATCATTCTGCCTTAAAGGTCAAAGAATGACTGTTTCAGATTTTATTTCACACTCTGAGCAAAAGGCAATATGGATATGTCAGCACAACATATTTTTAAGAAAACCTGGTAGTTTTTAATTGCTAATCCAATTGAGAGCCTGACTATACAGTGAAACCTACTTGGTCTTCTGCCTAAGTTGCCTCTCCTAGAAAAAAGAATGACCCAGTTTCATAAAGTGAGAAAGTTAGTGGCCTCTGACATGATTCCCCAAAACAAACAGTGGCGTTGACACTTCAGTGTGGTGAGGGAAGTGCAAGAGAGAGAAGAGATGAATACACAATCCTATAGCAATGAAGAACAGGCTTCCAAACAGAAAAATGCGGTATCCCCACACCCACCTCCAACACCCACAAATGAGAGGAGTAAATAAGTGTTCAAGAGTTCAAGGTAGCAAGAAGCACAGAGGTGAATTAATATTATTTCAACTCTGCACCCACGCGGTACTCTACAATAATATTTCATTTACTTGTCCAGACCATTTGATCCATTTGCTTGTCTTCCTCTCCCTCCCCCAGTATGATTATTACTGTTGTTGCTATTATTGTATGTGAGCATTCTGAATCACAAGGACAATATGAGATTAGATTAAAGTTGGAATTTACTTTTGAATTCTCAAAATTGTAATGTCATTTCTCTATGGTATATTTTATTTAGTAATTTACGTAAATAAGCTATCTTTTACTTCACTGTAAAACCAACACCTCAAGCACAAATTTAGGGTGAATTGTATTGGATTGTATTTAATCATTAATATTGAAACCTCAATTTCCTCATCTGTAAAATTAAGATAATTATAGTATTGATCATGTGTACTTGTGAAAATTAAATGAATGGATTTCTCTAAACATGTTCTCTAGTACTTGGTTATCATTTGCTGAATTGTAATGGTGATAATGATAATGATTAACATTAAATATATACCATGAGTATATAACTCATATCATAAGAATATTATCTTTTAAAATTACTCATATTGACCATAATACAAATTTTATTGAATTATCAATTAAGCTAATTTTTTAAAAACTATGTAGTAGACATTTTAATGTCTAACATTAAAATTTATTTTAATTTAATGGTGAAATTATAACTTACTATAAAAGTTATTTACTGTATTTTGAAATTAGTATTTCAAAAAGTACTAATTTTTACTAAATAAAATAGTACTAATTTTAATAGTACTAAAACACTGTTAGTATTTTTTTAAGATTTTATTTATTTATTTTTAGAGAGAGAGAGGAAGGGAGGGAGAAAGAGTTGGAGAGAAACATCAATGTGTGGTTGCCTCTTGAACATCCCCCACTGACATGTACAACCCAGGCATGTGCCCTGACTGGGAATCAAACCAGCAATCCTTTGGTTCACGGGTCAGCACTCAGTCCACTGAGCCACACAAGCCAGGACAATTTTTAGCCTTTTTAAAGTGCAAATTGAAATTTTTTTAATCCTGTTGTAGATTTTAGAGAAAGGGAAGGGAGGGAAAAAGAGAAGAGAAACATCAGTACAAGAGAGAATCATCAATTGGTTGCCTTTTGTATGTGCCCCGAGCAGGGACCCAACCTGAAACCTAGGCATGTGCCCTGAGAATTGAACCTATCACCTTTTGTTTGGGCGATGATGCCAAACCATCTGAGCCACACTGGCCAGAGTGCAGACCATAATTTTATTTTTTTAATAAAACAGGTAAAGCCTGTTTACAATAATACTTTTTATACTTTGCAATTCTAAAAATAATTCAAGTAGATGTTAAAAATGTCTTATTCAAGGAGAAATAAAAACTAAAGATTCACATTGTATTAATTCTAAGTGTACTTTAAACTTAATAAATGCAAACTAACCTTTAAATCCACACCTAATTTTTAAATAGATGTTTTACAATGTCATACATATGCTGACATTTTAAACTTAATACACATGTTTGTGTTTTTGAAAAATGACTGCTTTTTAGAGAAAAATAAGTTAAATTACTCTGATTTAACACTATAAATAATGTATAAAGATCAAGACTAGAGCTGAGCTGAAAGTAGGGAGAGCTGTGCTTGACTAGCTCACTTATTCAATGCAAGAGAAAAAAACTAATGGAAGTTGCTTACCCAGCAATTAGTCCTGCACTCTGAAATTTCTTCTCCTTGCTATGGAAGGAAGCATTTATATACTCAACTTTCTTTAGTGTGAGCACTAAAACATCAAATATGAACTCATTTATACATAGAGAAAAGTATTTGTTTTTATTTTAGAACTTTATATTCTCATATTTCAAGGCAAGTAAAAAATTATCTTAAGATTTTCATGAATGATAGAAAATAATTCACTTACAATTAGAATGTGAAAAAGCAAATATTCTGAAGCTTTCTGGATATTCTCTGCTTCGTATTCTTTCTTCATCCGAAAATATATTTTTCTATTTTCATCTGAGTCTACTCAGGGGCTAAAACTATAGTCAAAAGCTTTAGTATCATAACTTATTGTTGAACATCACTAAATATCTCCAGCTCTCCAGACACAGGATTTACTAAGAGAACCCAGTTTTCCAACCCTCATTCCCACTGGGTTCTAGCTTATATTAACGTCACTCACATGATTACAAGTATCTGCCTACCCTAAGGATGAAAAAAAGTTTAAAAAATATGGTGAGAAAAAAAGAAGAGCAAAATTGAAAAGTAAAAGCTAAAAGAAAAGGAATCAATGGCATCATTATCAGACCTGAGAGACAAACCAGGCCCACCTGCTATCTAGACTGAGAAAATAATTTTAATGACTCATATTGTTTGATTTTTTAATGATTTGATAACATAAAATATAAAGTATTCATTTAAAAATTAAATATTGTGTTTATCGTATTTTTATAGGTGGTGGTAGAAGTTAACAGTGAATTTCGAATCCAGGTAATGTACAAAAAATTTATTTTTTCAATTTAAAAATGAGGGAAATGATTTTGGGGTAACAACATATCCCTGCCACCCCCCCAAAAAAATTCATCCTTATAAGTAAAATTAATGTTATGTTGAAATTAGTAGAGTTTCAAAATTATCAATCTCCCCAAGTAAGCATCCTTTCTGGCATTTCAATTACCACTGCTACCAATTGTTTAGTGGAATGTGAATTATGAATAAAAGTTAATAGGTACCATTATTTACCCTGCCCATTCAAGGTAAGGGATTATAACACTAAAAATGGCACCATCAAGTGGCATTCAATCCGAAGGCAAAAACGTGAATGGATCAAGTTTGCTGCAGCCTGTCGTGAAGGAGAAGACAACTCAAAGAGGAACCCAATAGCCAAGGTAAGTCTCTACTCCAAAACATAAAATCAAAAATCAAATGATGAAGTTAAAGTTTCAAAAGAACCTGTCTTTTAAATATTTTATGAACATATCTCACTGAGAAGTTGTGATATAAAATAGAGCAATACTCATTCAGGTTATGAAAACTGAAGCCATTAGAAGGATAAATTAAGATTTTTAGGCACTCATATAAACAGTTAAACACTGACTCACCTTACTGGTGAAATTAATACACATGATCACGTGATACCCTAACCTCTAGATTTTTACATTGTAGTGACTTAGGTAATGAATTTATCACTCAGCACATTTAGAGGAACTATTTCAATGCATGCTCTTTCTGCCTCATAATCTTTTAAAATTAAATTCCTACTTTTGGTTTGTTTATGAACATTCACAATGTACTGTCTTTTGCAAACTTTTTCCTTTCATCTTCCTTTATATGCCTTTGTACACACACACACGCATACTCAGAAACACATCCCCACACACTGAATCACTCAGATATTAATATATATATACGTGTATGCACACTGATGCACATTCAAACATAACACTTTCACACAGATATAACCAAGAGACACTCCCATACAATGATTCATTTCAAAAAACTGTCCTGGTTTCTATATCTATTTATATGAAGTGGTCTCCTTACTTTCCTGCTAAAACATTCTCCCCATTTTCAGAATTAACACCTTCTACACACAGTCAAATAACTTTTCTTACTTACATAAATCCACCTCAATCTTCTTCTAAAACACTTAAAAAATGTTTTTGAATTGCAAGATCAAAGTTAATGTAATAACAACTGGTCTACTCCTTAAGATGACAAGGAGTTCATTACCCTAGACGTAGTGCTAGCACAGAGCCTGAAATAATATGATCAAATTGTAAATGATGAGGGCATGAATGAATACAAAAACGATTTAATAGATTGGATGCGTTAGGGTGATATTTTACTTTTTTGTTTTCTGGTAGAAATACACATTGAATTTTTCCTATTACATTAACAATTACCACTGAAAATGCTAGAGCTTTAACTATACCACTTACCTAGTAAAGTAATTCTCTACTTTCAGAATATCTCCCAAAATAACAGGGACAGAACACTCAACACCTCTCAAAAAAGACAGCTATTACATATCAAATATGACAGACTTACTTTGCATCCTGTAATATTTTCAATTGTGCTCTTTTTGCAGATTCATTCAGATTGTGCGGCCAACCAGCAAGTTACATACCACATCTCTGGAGTAGGAATAGATCAACCACCTTTTGGAATCTTCGTTGTTAATCAGAAAACTGGTGAAATTAACATAACGTCCATAGTTGATCGAGAAGTCACCCCATTTTTCATTGTAAGTGGGTGCACTGTCAATATTCAAGTAAATGTTCAGGCTTAAATTACTTTTGGATTATCTCAAGCTCAGCTCGTGCTTACTTCATTGCAAGAGTCTCAGTATAGGTATTTTTGGTTGTCTCAATTCACGAGCAGCTATGACCCAGAGACACACAGAAAAGATTGAGACGCAGATGAGTGTTTTGCTTAAGTAACTTAGCAAAAATGCTAACCTCTGGTCCAGCCGCAGTGGTAGGCTAGAGCATTTGGGTGGAAGGAAGGTCAAGTACTCAACCTTTACTCCTTTTTCTTTAATCCAGTTGAGAATGTTGGTCTCTGATAACTCCAATGCCAAGTAATGATTCCATAGCTACTACAGGAGCCTCTTCTGAGTGAACGCACTTTAGTATAAATGCATGTTGCTTAAGCTCACCCGAGCACACCGTGCTTGGAAAGACTTGTTCCTCTCTAACAGAATCTTACTCTATTCCTTACAGTAGCTGTGACAAAGCTTCAGGGCTTACTCTTCAAACCCGTAACTTCATTCCTATTTTAAGCAGCTGACGTTGTGCAAAATTCATTAAAAAATCTGAGTCTCTGCCAAAAAGTCCAACAATTCATTCTCTCCACCTGCTCAGAAATGTTCTACATTAAATCCAAAAGCAAGATGAATTTTCTGTGTTTTGTTAAATGTATGTTGAGAGTTTCTATTGTCCCCTAATTACCTGGTATTCAAGAACCTTATTCTATCAACTTTGCATTTTCATGTTTCTTCTGCCTGCTCTGTAGGTTGCTTCCACACTTGTTAATACTTAAAATTAAAAATAAAGAAATAAAGAAAACCTTTTTTTCATCTTATAATCTCTTCTATTAAAATCTTGTCAATCCATCTCCAAAAATACTTCCAAACATAGCCTTGCTGCTTTCACTCATACTGCTTGTCTGTAATCTTAAGGCAATTTTCATTCTTTAGTCTTCTATCCCAAATTAATATTCCTGCCTCATTTTCCATGATGTTGTCCTACAAATTCTCTTAATCAGCATGCCAGCCTATTAGCTTTTGTTAAAGCACAGTGCATTTTGTACTAAATATACCAAATAGGTAAAATAATATACATTATATCGTACTCATGTACATACCTAAGAATAATGATAATACAAACACCCATATAGACATGACCTACTGACGAGGGCCATTTCTTTGAAGCCCCCGTGTGACTCTTCTTCACCACGGTCTCGACCTCAACAGTCTCTATTCCTGACTGCAGACACTGAGTTTTCATTACTTTGTTTCTTCCTTGCATGAATGCCTTTGCCTGGAACACCCAGCCAATTCCCCGCTCCACCAGTTGAAATTCTCTTTCAAGTTCTACCTCAATCATTACATCGTCCTAGGATATCGTAGTGTTTTTGTTTTCCTTTTGTAATTGATCATGTTACCTTTTCTCAAATGGTATTTTATTTTTCATTTTTACCTCCACTTATTGATTTTACGCACTGTTTGTGCTTACACTCCAGTAGGAAGTGAAGTCTTATTTTTCTTTTAGTTACAAAGTGCCTAAACAAAGTAAACATGTAATATTTTTGAATTATATAAGTATTCTTCTTTTATTTTCCAGATCTACTGCCGGGCTGTAAATGCTCAGGGCCAAGATTTAGAGAGGATTCTTGAGCTCAGAGTTAGGGTCTTGGATATAAATGACAACCCTCCAGTGTTTTCTATGTCTACTTTTCTAGGAGAAATAGAAGAAAATTCTAATGCAAGTAAGTAATCAACTTTATTAAGTAAATAAGCACATATTGGCTCCCAGATCATTTTTCATCAAAACAGCCTATAGAATTAATGTAAAGATGAGGGATAGGACAAACTATGTAGTTAAACAAGCTTCTCTTTAAACCTACTAGTTTCCTAGAGCTAAACTAGGGACCATACAAAAAAGAACAATAATATATATTTACTGAGTATGCATTATTCAGTAGGAAGTATATATGATTTTCTCTCATTAAGCTGTTTAATTCTCTCATGAACTCAAAGAGGACAGCACTATTGACATCCCCCTTTACAGATGTGGAAACTGTGGCCAAGGTCGTATATCAAGAAAATGCTATAAAGTTGAGAAAGTGTTGGTCTGGCCTTACTATTATTTTGTTTCACCACAGCTACCTAAAAAGAAAAGCATTATATTAGAATAAGAAATGGAAAGGCAAAATAAAACATTTCTCTGTTTTCTAACTATCAGCAGTATCTAGGTTCTTGGTAAAATGTGGTGTTTTGTCAATGCAAAGGTATGGAAAGGAGCTGATATATGACTACATTAGAGAAGAATAAAGAAAAAATGGTAGAGTGCACATTATATTAACCAACTAACTCCAACATGTTGAAAAAGTAATATATTATAACAAAAATGCAAACTGCCCAATCGCAATCAATTTTCCTCATATTCTAGATACACTGGTGATGAAACTCAATGCTACTGATGCAGATGAACCCAATAACTTGAACTCAAAAATAGCCTTCAAGATCATAAGCCAGGAACCTTCTGATTCACCCATGTTTATTATCAACAGATACACTGGAGAAATTCGAACAATGAATAATTTTCTAGACAGAGAGGTAATTTCTTTTTCTTTGAATGCGATGTTAGTTCATAGGAACTGATTCTAAAAGTAAGAGTAACTAAGAAACAAAAAAAGAACTATATTTCAAATATTTAATTACCTTATCTTTTCACATAATGGCAATGATGTAAAAATCTCTTTAAAATGAAGATATGGGGATTCCTCACATATACTTAGAACCGTCATTTTTTCATTTAATCTTACCTAAGATTTGCCTCAAATTAAGAAAACTATATTCTGAGAGTAGATAAAATATGCTTTCAGTATTTTGCTATTATATCTCCCACCTTGGAGGGTCACAATGCATGAACATGGCTGATGCTCCAAGAATTTTTACAGGCTGAGCAACTTTGTCTTTCTTTAACACAGTGTATTTTAAGTTCCTTTGACAACAAAAAAATCTTCTTTTACTTCCTGTGTTGCACCTACTGATAGCCCATCAACTCCTTTGGGAAATGAATCACAAAAACAGAATGATGGTTAAAAATTAAGTAAACTCTAGATCAATGTTTTCATTTACAAATAAGAAAACAATTAGTGATGGTTGTCAGATTATAATCAGCATTACATGTTTTCTATCATACCCTGTGGTCTCATAACTTAATGTAAAAATATCACTTTTCCATTATTTTTTAATATTAATAGAATATAGCTGACCTGTATGTGTTGTAGGGGTATGAATGAGGAAGTTTTATTTTCTAATTAATACTCTGTTAAGTTCATTTTAATCAATGCATTTATTTATTTTTCTTAAGATTTTATTTATTTACTTTTAAAGAGAGGGAAGGGAGGGAGAAAGAGAGAGAGAGAAACAGCAATGTGCCAGAGATACATTGATCATTTGCCTCTCACATGTCCTCTACTCGGGACCTGGCCCGCAACCCAGGCGTGTGCTTTGACTGGGAATCAAACAGGCAACTCTTCAGCTCGCAAGCTTTCATTCAATTCACTGAGGCACAGCAACCAGGGCTCAATATAGTTATTTAAAAATGACAATTTCCTGTTAATGATCTAGAAGTTTACAGGTAAGTAATGATCCACAGTTTCAAAGGAAAATGCAGTTGTGCATGCTTCTTGAAAAGCAGTCATAGCTCTTACTAGCATCTAAAAATTTAAGCACCATTTAGTAGAATCAAGAAGACAGATCATCAGCAATTCCCTTGCCACAACCTGTCGCCACCACCCTCCAAAACACACACCATTTTTATCTCTTTATTTTTTCCACACTCCAGGGCTGATTATCAAAGGTATGGAATTTTCAAGCCAAAAAATCCTGATAAAACTTAATCTCTCTCCTTGTAGTCATTTTGACCCACTTTACCCTTCATAAACATTTTCAAATATGAGCATAGGATAAAGAATGAGGCCTTTAAGAAATGTTGCTTTTTTAAAATGAGGCTGGATAAATATTTTGGGGACTAGAAGTGGCAACTTTCAAATTGATTCATGTGAGGTTTGTGAATTTTCAATAATCTGTGTTACCCTTATCACCACCATAGATTTATGTAAATGTTGAGCCAATATTTTAAAAGAACTTTGCAAGAGACAGAATTAGGACTGTCTGTGTCAACTGTGCTATGGTTTGTAATGTGTATTTTAGCAATATGGCCAGTATTCTCTTGCTGTAAGAGGCTCAGACCGAGATGGCGGGGCAGACGGTATGTCAGCAGAGTGTGAATGCAGCATTAAACTCCTCGATGTCAACGACAACATCCCATACATAGATCTGTCTTCAGTAAGTATTTGTCCTTGAAATTAATAATTTTTCACTCACCACACTCTAACATTTGTTTGAACAATCTTATTTACATATGTACATGTTATTCGTAGTCACATACAACCCAAATGTAGACATGTACTATGTCTGAGCTTGTCTATATAAGGCAAATGGTATAGAAAATGGTATATAAGGCAATGAGAGAAAATACTTGAACAATTAGAAGTCTGACTGTAAATGCAGATTGTTTTTCTAAATAATGATTAACTATAAACATTGAATATAAGTCTAGCATAATTCCATGACTAACATAGTTTTAATTAAGTTTTTTTTTTTTTACTTATTGTTTGAGGATTCCATAATAATCGAAGAAAACGCTCTGTATTCAGACTTGATGCAAATCAGAGTCATCGATTTGGATGAGCAGTACTCAGCTAACTGGATGGGAGTACTCTTCTTTATCTCTGGAAATGAGGGGAATTGGTTTGACATAGAAATGAATGAAAGAACAAATGTGGGGATTTTAAAGGTCATTAAGGTATGGTATCATTATACTAAATATTTTGTTCTCCTTGTCTTTTTGCAAATGTTAATCTTAAAATAAAGTGTTAAGATTCCAGAAATTTGAGTCAGAGAAAGAAAAGAATTCCTGTTTTAAAATGGTATATGAAATAGAGCTTTTACATAGAGTATTTTTGCTTATATAATTTTATGAAAACAGGCACTGAATTCTAACTTGTAACAGTAATCCACCACTGATCATATGAATTTTAAGAATTTTTAAACACGAGAGTTACTTAATGCTTACAACAAAGTATGATCAACCATTAAGGTTTTATTTTAGAATATTTAGACAAATATTTTTAATCAGATTTAGCATTAGTCTTTAAAAAAATGTGTCCATGTCAATATTATATGATAATCATTATGCACTAAGAATATTCATCACATAAATGAAAGTTCCTTATTCCTCCAGTGTCTTTTTATGACGTCAATATTCAATAGCTGTAACTGTAGAATCACATTCCCATCTCATTGTGGCTGCTGACCAAAGTTTATTTTGACATAAAAACACTAGAGATTCAATCCAAGTCACTAGAGTTCTCCTGCATCCCTCTTACACTAATGACGCACCACATTCACCTGCAGTAGAATTTCCTCTGAGACGAGGGGAAACGTCGGACTCCTAGGGAGCTGGTAGTGAAAGCGTCACCCTGTGCTGCAGGACCTACCCAGTCTGTGTGAAAATTCGTGAGAGCTGTGCATGGACTGTGTGTGGTACGTGCGATATAGATCTTCATAGTGAAATGTAATTCCTTTTCCACTATTCCCTCCCTTCAGAATAGTCCTGGGAAATAGACTCCTAAGGAATTCTGTCCTCCTAGGAATATGTGATCACTTGTTCCATGTCTTCATAAAGTGTCACCATCTCTATAGCTTCCATTTAGTGAGGC
This sequence comes from Micronycteris hirsuta, assembly GCA_004026765.1. Lineage (NCBI taxonomy): Eukaryota > Metazoa > Chordata > Mammalia > Chiroptera > Phyllostomidae > Micronycteris > Micronycteris hirsuta. The sequence continues at coordinate 10,392 of PVJI01020375.1, read as the reverse complement.
CATGAGCAGAGGCTTAAGCTACTCCCCACAGCATCCCTGTGATAGGTTATGTGCCCATATTACAGATAAATGCACTGAGGTCCAGAGAGAGCACGTAACCTGCTCAAGTTCTCATATCTAGTAAGTGGTACCACTGACATTGAAACCTACACATCTCTGGCTATGAAGTCCATATTCTTTCCACTACACTACCTGGAATTCCATGCTGGAAAAACTGAGTCCTAAACTATTTTACACCAAATTGCTATAATACTTTAGAAAGTTAATCTTTTCTCAATACTTCTATGTGTGAAATGGGAATGATTTTGAATTTTCTCCCAGACATAATATCATATATTATTTCCTTTTTTGTGAATATATACTATGTATAATACATATATTTGTATTTCTGTGTAATATATATGTATACATTATTTTATAGTTATTCTTGGAATTGCAAATGTAGCCAACATTACAGCAAAGGCTAAACATTTTACCTAAGTGAAGAGTTCAGTTTGTTAATAATTGGTCATCTAAGCTACTCTCTTCTGAAAATTTAGAAAAATATACTTGGCATAATGCATAGTTAGAGGATTTATGAGGAGTTGATATTGAAACCACCTTTTATAATGAAAATAACTACTTGATTATTTTATAAAATGGAATGATCTTTCCAGAATATTTTGAAAAACAAGAATTTCTTTTTATTTATATACTACATTCTAACACCTGACTTATTGAAATAAGTCACATATATATTAAAACTAAAATTCTTCTAACTAGTTATTTATGGATAAACCAGTCAAATGGTGGAACTTACAATGTATCCTCCCATAATTTGTGTATATAGAACTACTTTCTGAGTACAGGAAGTGATACAAGCCAACATAAACTGTCTTTGCACTGCAAAAGGCAACGGTTGACCCTCTATATTAAGGTTTTAATTTGGTGGACAATTAGGACTCACGTCATACATTGCCAATTTTTGCAACAAAATGTCTAAGACAATTGGTTTTTTTCTTACTATGTATATTTTATGTGTTTGTACTGAATTAAAGATAAAGAATACATTGCATGTTTATATGTATCTATATTTAATTAAAGAAGCATAGGGATTTCTTTGCCTATTATCAAAGGATTTCTTTTCCTTCTGGAATTTTCTTCTTCTCATAGTAAAACTATTTCACTCTGTATTTTCTAGCCCCTAGATTATGAAGCCGTGAAGAATCTGCAACTTAGTCTTGGTGTTAGAAATAAAGCGGAATTTCATCATTCCATTATGTCCCAATACAAGCTTACGGCGACTGCAATCTCTGTGGCTGTGAAAAATGTAATCGAAGGCCCGGTGTTCCGTCCAGGTTCAAAGTCATACGTAGTAACTAGTAAGATGGGACAAAATCATAAAGTGGGAGATTTTGTAGCTACTGATCTGGACACTGGTGGCCCTTCAACAACTGTTAGGTAAGACTGACATTTCCAACTAATTTTCATCACATATTGAATCAAGTACATATGTTCTTTTTAGAAATGTTTGGTATGAATTAAAATATTTTTCATTATTTTGAAACCACCTAATAATAAAAAGTATTAACAACTCAAGCATTACTTAATTTAGTGCTTAACTTAAGAACATATAAAAATTTGTGCAAAGTGCAAGATGTAAAGTGTGAAGCTATAAATTGTGGAAATATTATATCTTTAGAATTTGACACTCCTGTGTTTATACATTTTATTGACCAATTAGCTGATTACCACATATCAAGGTTATTTACCCTGGATGATTGAATGGACTGATTTTCCCATTGCCTATTTGCCCAGATTGAAATCCATTAGATTTAGTTACTTGCTTTGCTTTAATTAGTGCTTAGTTGGCATTGGTCTTTAATAACTTTGGTATGAAAAATGAGGTAGATTAAGGAAAAATCATGCTATATAATTTTTTTAACTTTGCATATCAAAATATTTCTACTTGATCATGAGAAATCTGTGTGACTACATGCACAGATGTTTTACACGTGTGCTCGTGATCCAGAATTACAGAGGGGGAAAGGCCTCACAGTGAGTTCCAAAGGTCTTTCCCTGTGCTCTTCTCACGCCGTGTGAGCGCTTCCGTTAGAGCCCTCATCACAGTGCACCCCCACTGCTGACAAAGTCCTCCACCCCGCAGACGTGAGTTCACTGAGGGCAGATCACCCCCTACCTCACCCCGGGTCCTCTTAAAGTTCTCTTCCCTGAGTTTGGCACCACGCCTGAGACAGAGACTTACTGACCAGTATTTCTTTAACCAATGTAGATGAGGGGGGAAAAGACATGGAAGTGAAAGATGAGGGGGAGAGAAAAGAGAATAGGAAATAGGACAGAAGCACAAGGAAAGGACATACGTAGTTTGGAATTCAAACCAAGTCCTGTGAAGTCATTGTGTATATGGAGAGGGGGAGTGGAAATAGGGAGGCCAAGCTAATGGTGAAGGGACTTCTTTGGTAAGAGAATGCTTTAGAATTATCAATGAGCTCAGGAAGTCCTAGGATCCAGGTCTTCCAGGATAGTGCTGATGGTACCAAAATCAAATGAAATGAGATCACAAGTATCAAAGGAAAATTCTGGCATCCAAGTGGGCATAAGAGACATTCCATCAGAAATGGCTGCTCAGAAACTCTTTTTTCTTAAATTTACATCTTTGTCTATTTCTGAATGTCTTCAAACACCTGAAACTGCCCTGAAAAAACATTGTCTCTAATAAGTGAAAAGTACATGCAGGGACCTACTGACCTACTGACTGGAAACATATATTTTATAAATAAAATCTCTCTCTCTCTCTCCTGTTAGAGAGCTGACATTAATTTGTTCTTTGATCTTTCAAATACAGATATGTAATGGGAAATAATCCAGCCAATCTGCTTGCTGTTGACTCAAAGACAGGCATAATTACTTTGAGAAATCAAGTTACCTGGGATCAATATAATATGCTTAATGGAAAATACGAAGGAACAATTCTGTCTATAGATGGTAAGAGATAAATTTATTTTTTTCTTTCTAAGAAGTTTATATATATATATATACATATATATATATATATATATATACTCAGAAATTAAAATTTTGATCATTCTATTTTGAAGTAATGCTTTTTCTGACAAAACTTATTATACTGGGTATTATAAAATCTAATTTTTATTCATATGAAAGGCAGTATAATTTAGTGGATAAGACCATGAGCTCTGGAGTGAAACTGGTTTGGTATCTTGTATCATCACTTACTACACATGGGAGTTTAGAAAACTTATTTAACCTTTTTATCCCTCAGTCTTCAATATGGATTTAAAGAGTTACTATATATAAAGCACTTAGACTTTCACAAATGTTAGTTCTTATTAATGTAAATAATTGAAGTTTTTAAATTGTATGTATTGTAAAATTATTTTCAAGTAGACCAGAATCCAGGCTAACTTAGCTTTATATAATGTTTAGAAAGTTGATGTAAAACTTTATGTAAAAATTTTGGAAGTAGCATGCTTATATTACTCTTCAAAATCAATAAAATTAAATTAGGCTGGTCACTAAAGGAGGGGAGTTCCTGAGGGTAATTCTAGTGAGCAGTACTTGCTACTTCAGTTGTGTCCCTCCCTTCTTTCTCTCTTTTCCCTCTTTCAATCATCCTAAGAAAGGGTTGACAATTTCCACTTGCTGTATAGATTAACAAAAATAAAGCAGCATTCCTTTAAAGTCATTCAAAAATTCAGAATTTGTACAAAATTGTAATGATTTTTCCACAATCAGTGAAAATAATGTAATTTTAAAACTATGTATTACAAATAGAAATGTGACTCCATCTATCAATACATCTTATTCTGATTCAGTGCTGAAATAAGCTTAAGTAATTACTAGTTACTCCTTTTCTTACATCCAACATCAAGCTTAATTGGAAATATGAAAGGAAAATTGGAACTTAGCTTACAAAATTGTTAGGCTCCTGGCAAGCAGAAAGCATGCCTTTTCTCATCAAAAATTATAACCTTCTGGGGATAAATGTTACATAGGATGGTGAGGATAAAAATAACAACGAAACAGCCCTGGCTGGTATAGCTCAGTGGATTGAGCTCGGGCTGGGAACCAAGCGGTCCCCATTTGATTCCCAGTCAGGGCACATGCCTGGGTTGCGGGCCAGGTCCCCGTGAGGGCCATGTGAGAGGCAACCATACATTGCTGTTTCTCTCCCTCTCTTTCTCCCTCCCTTCCCCCTCTCTAAAAAAATAAAATAAAAATAAAATCTTTTAAAAAAAATAACAACAAAACAATAACATTAGAATCAGCAGAGTTGATGTGAAAGGCGTGGGCTTTGCTATCACGAACTGGATTTATGCTTGTCTCTGTGACGTACTTCCGGGGATGTCTGTATTCATTAACTCCAAAACTATATATTGAACCCCAACCAAACGTCAGCCATTGTGCCAGGTTTTAGGGTTACACCAATGGACAAAGGCTGAGCACTGAACTCACATGTATGTTAATATAATAGAGACAAAAACAACCATGTCAAACAAAATCATTCCTTTATTTTACCAAATTTCAATAATCTTAGGGAAATCTCTAAATATAGAAGACTAAACACACATAAATAGCATTATCTTCAATAATTAAATCTTGAGAGCAATATCAATAATAGGTAACTGGGTAGATAAACCATCATCCATTTTATATAATATTATGTAGACATCAGAAACTATGTTTATGAAATGCTTTTTTATTTTTTAAAAGATTTTGTTTATTTAATTTTGAGAGAGGGGAAGGGAGGGAGAAAGAGAGGGAGAGAAACATCAATGTTTGGTCGCCTCTCATGCTCCCCCACTGGGGACCTGGCACACAACCCAGGCATGTGCCCTGACTGGGAATCAAACCAGTGACCCTTTGGTTCGCAGACTGGCACTCAATCCATTGAGCCACACCAGTTAGGGCTCAAATGCTTTCTTAAACATGGAAGAATTCTCACAATGCAAAATAAAAAATACAAAATGGAATGAGCCACATGATCTATAAATAAAACTTAAATAACTTGTAAATTTTAGGCATTATAATCAAGGCCAAAAGATACTACAACAGAATATCAGCACAGGTTTTTCTTGGGTAATACTAGTATGGGTCTGTTTTTTGTCTTTCTGTTTGCTTTTTTATATAATTTCATGCTTTTCGATTTATATACAGTATCCAACTACTTATAATGTAAAGAAATATTCTAATACTGTTATTAATAACAACCAATAATAAGGGTGATTGTAATATTTCAAACAGTTGTGGAGAGTATATGCTATGCACCTGTAAATTGCCACATAGGCACATAACTATTACTGCTTCTTTTCCCTTGCACTTGGATGAATGATACTTAGCTTTACATGACCTGTGTTCATAGACAGGAGAAGTCTAGAGTGTATACAATTTGAATAATATATCACATTTTCTTTCATAAAAGATATGCTACAATGACTTTTACAGCAAGCTTAGCTTCATAAACATAGGTTGCATAAAATTTAAAAGATTTAAGGGTTCAAATAATTCAAAACAATCCACGTGGTTCAAAAGCATGAACGTGGGAAAAGGGGAGATGTTGGTCAAAAACTATGAACTTCCAGTTACTAAATAAATATGTTCTGCAGATCTAATGCACAGCATTGTGGTTATAAATAACAAAATTATATCATATACTTGAAAGAGATCATCTTAAATTTTCTCACCACAAAAAAAGAAATGATAACCTCGTGCTATGATGGAAATGTTAGCTAACACTGTCATGGTAATAATCATATTGTAATACATAAGTGTATCAAGTCAGCACATTGTACACCTTCAATTTACCTGATGTTACATGTCAATTACAACATCTCAATAATGTAGGGGAAATAGAAAAAAAGGTTACTATGGAATTTATAAAAATACTTCTGTGACAACCACATGCAAATAATTGCAAGCGGGTTGGAGAAGAGGTTGATGTTCTATCAACATCACCCCTGCCCTGCAGCAAGAATCACTGTGACCAGTGAAGTCTGGCCTACTAGCCCCTGTTGATGAGGGAACTTTTCTACATGGTAGATGCTGCCCTAGGAAGGCTTACCTGTGATGGAGAAAACAGCCACACCTGGGACTCTCAGTAATGTGGTTTCTCTGTCTTGAGTGATTGCTACTCACAAATTTGCAGCTTCAAGTCCCACAGAAAGTAAATAGTGCAGATGTGATGAATAAATCTCTTTTAAGGTAAGTTAGGAAAGAATAGTTAGAGCGACTACATAAAAAATACAAATATAAGTAGCCTTCTTTCATTTAAATAGGTATAAAATATGACTGACTTTGTAAATCGAAGGTGTTTTTAAATTCGGTCTGAGCACTTTTCTCATTTAAAATGATCTTTTTAATCACCTTTCACATGTACTATTTTTTTGTTAAATACTATAGAATGAATATATGATCACTCTGATAACATTTAAGGATCCAATTTTGTTACAAGAAAAGGACACAAATATAGATTCAAATGTATTTCTTATTCAACTTTATTGAGGTATAATTTACATTTAATAAATACACTCTTTTTAAGTGTAGAGCTTGCTGAGTGTTGGCAGATGTATGTCTGCACATATATTGTACATTGGCACAAACAAGATCTAGAGCATACTCATCACCACGAAGAGTTTCTTTGCACCCTTTGCCATCATTACTACCTCTCTGCTTCAGCCCCCTGTGCCTGCTGATCCAAATGCAGATGTATTTTGATGTACCGCCCTTTGAATCACATGCACTCAAAATCAGTCCACTGTTTTGAAATACTGGTTGCCTGGTTGATTAGTTCATTGGTTGGTTGGATGAACTAAACAGCAAGTGTGGAGCAATTAAGTTGAAACAAATAACAAATGTCCCTACCCCTATGTTTAGTCAAGTAACTAAATGTATAAAATATTTTTTCTACTTTTAAACCTTGTTTCAGATGCTCTTCAAAGAACTTGTACTGGTACAACTATTATGTCTTACTGAAACTTTGAAGGACAAGAAGCAAATTAGGAATATCTGTAAAACAAAGTGTTTCACCTTCTGTTTGAAATGAAAATTTGCCCCCACTTCCAATACTGTCAGTTTCCTCTTGTATAAGTTATTGGTTGTGAGTTTTGGAATATGCTGCTTTATTACTAAGAAATTTTTATAGAATTGATTTACCAATCTGCTCAAAATCTGTTTATTTTGTCAGCTCATAAAAGGAAAAGAACAAATACAATTGAAGAAGAAAGACAGTAAAACAACAAAACACCTAGCTCTGATATCAAAAACGTGCAAAAATATAGTCTAGAGATGCCTCCACTGTGGCTTATAACACACCACTGGCCAATACTTACTTTCTGTGGCATCTACGGTTTATGATTCTCAATACATGAGACAGTTTTCAGGAGCACTTGTAGTCAAAAGGGTTCAATTTCAAATGGAGTCGTGAACAATTTGGGAAGTTACTGATGAACAGGAACAAAGACATTGAAATAAGTATCGATGCAAAAAGAAAATAGTTTTGTATTGTCCAATAATTATTATATTAAATGTATAAAATATTTCATTTTTGAACCTTGTTTCAGATGGTCTTCAAAGAACTTGTACTGGTACAGTTATAATGAACCTAGAAGGTAATGGCTGGGCAACTCCTGAAGCTACTACTATAAGAGTTACCCCTGTATATGAAGGTGACGCTACCACTTTCAGACAGACGGGCACAGACTGGGATGTCACTTATGGAACAGATGGACCAGGTTATCCAAGAGAACCTATCGCCGTGCCCCTTTTCCCAGATAATGTACATTTTGGTCCTGCTGGCATTGGGCTACTCATCATGGGATTCTTGGTCCTAGGATGTAAGTACTCTAATAGTCCAATTTTTATGTATGTCCCCCTCAAAGGAATTATGAGAAGTTTTTTGATTTTTTGATAAAATATATTTTACAAACTTTTATTTTGTTAATTACCAAAATAGTTCTACATTTGGTGATGGATTGACAAGATTAAAATATTGAACTGCTTGGCAGTGTAAGATACAAACTTATTAGCATTCAATCTCAGTGTTAATGGGAAGTCTCATAATAGGGAGGTCAAATTGCTATGTGAGTGAAGTAGACAATGAGAAATAATGGACTGAAACAATCAGAAAACATAGAGAAAGTACATAGAGAAAGTACATTCTCAGTTGTGTTTTAACAGAACTAACTTGATGAACAAGAAAAAGGAAACACAGTACAAGGAGAAAAATATCCATGGGCAAACCCCCCAGAGAATGAAGAGCTGGTCACTGACATAAAGGACTCCAGTAGGAAAAACCAGAGGATGTGCAGGACTGAGTGGTAACAGCTGAGACTAGAAAGATGGGCAGGCACCAGACCCTGAAGGGATTTCATGCTCTGCTAAGACTTAATGGAAGAGATTCAGATAGATATAGGGTTAAACTTCAGCTCCTAAATGTAATTGTCTGAGTCTTTCAAAGATTACCTAACTTGTTGAGCCTCACTTTTGTCATCTGTTACCACACAACATTAGTTTGATGATGAAATACAAGTACCACATATGGAAATATTTACGGGCACTGGAGAGACCTAGGCAAATATCTAGCCATGAGGGTGTAGTATGCAATGAGTTCTCTAAATGGTCTTCAAGATGGCCTTGGACGACGGTAGGAATTAGAGTGAAATGAGTGAGAACCTGCAGCCTCTGAGGAATGAGAAGGGAATGTCTGAGGTACGTAGGTTGATATCTGCACATTACTATTAAAGTAGTGTAAACGTTACCATTTTTCCAGTATAGAATCATAAAACCTTGGTGTCAGAGGACACCTCGGGTATTATTTAATTAAAACATACACACAAAATATGAAATCTAACAAGTCAACAAATGACATATCTTCATTTCTTTTAATACATAAAATACTATATAATAGTTCAGACTAAATTTATTAGTAAGCTGAATTTTCTCCTATTTTAAATAACATTCATGTTTTTAAATGTGTGATCAAAATTGAATTTATCTAAATGAAAAATACTGTAGACATGCTGATAGCACAAGTTAAAGTTGAGAGTATTTTTCCACAAGTGAAAATAAATTTTAAGAAACAAGATATTTATATGTGAGGTAATAACATTTCATTCTTATTCCCTCATGAGAAATCGAAATAACCACGGAAAGTTCTATTAAAGGAGAAAAAAGTTTAAAAAAAAAACGCTAGTATAAAAATAGACCAAGGCAAGAAAATGCTAGCAAATTTGCAGAATATAACATAAAATATATGTGAAAAGTCCTGGCTGGTGTGGCTCAGTGGATTGAGTGCTGGTCTGTGAATTGTAAGGTTGCAGGTTCAATTTCCAGTTAGGACACATGCCTGGGCTGCTGGCCAGGTTACCAGTTGGGGGTGTGCAAGAGGCAACCAATCCATGCTTCTCTCACACGTTTCTCTCCTTCTCTTTCTCCTTCCCTTCCCCTCTCTCTAAAAATAAATAAATAAAATCATAGAAAAAAAATATATATGAGAAGACATAATTCTCTAATTTGTTACCCTTTGTGAACAAATTATCACTCAAAACTTTGAAATTAAATAATTTTCAAAATAAATTTTTACCAGGTGCTGATTCTCTCTACTGCAAAAATAGATAATGTTAACTTTGAGTTTACTTTTTATATTGGTGACTACATTTGGGTAATGTAGATAATAAAAGATTTGTAAATTATGTATGTGCTTTAGAGTCAAATACCTCTAGATTCAAGCTATCTCTAAGCCTGGTATATTTTCAAGAAAACAAAACACCAGGCATTATTTGTCTCCTTTGTTTCTCACTCTTTCTCTGTCTCTCTCAATAAAATGTGTGTATTACATTACACTGAAAAATGACCACTAATGGTCATGCCTTCAGGCTTAACTCCACTGAGTTAAATACATTAACAATAATTTACATACAACAAATATAGTTTCCTAAACATCATAGATAAGTCATTTTACATGCACATTTTAAACATATTATGTATTTAGGACTCAGAAGTAACCTTGAACATTTTAAACAGCAAAATTATACAAAAGAATGACACTTGGAAGTAATACTGGCATAAGGCCCTGTGTTTATATCCAGAGACACATCATAGAAATCTCAGGTTAAGAAAACCTTAAAAACTATTTGGTATATAAGAATATTTTGTGGGTGGGGGGCGGGGAGTACAGAAAATAACAGCTTTCCCTTTGGCTTCAGAGAGTCAACAGTTTGAAGTCATTAAAACCTGAATTAGAACCCCTAAAGGAGTCAGAATTCAGAGGCAGGAAACTCAGCGTGGCAGGGAGCTGTGTGGGTCCTTCACTCCCTCCACCAGGCCCAGCCCAGGTTCCCACCTAGAAAGAGCTGCTGAGGCCACTTCTGTTTC